>JAODUP010000355.1:352500-589023 GCA_025642065.1 Paralvinella palmiformis | reverse complement strand
CTCAATAGACTGATTCATCGTAATATGATGTATGGGATCTTGTTGGAAAAATGTACAGGTAAGAGACCACCTCATATTCACTAATTTAATAACACCAGGATTTACAGCATTATCAGTATATGATAATGTTGCACTGTTTTACACAGTATGAAAATATATAACGAAAATGAAAAGATTCTAGGAAAGCAAAGTCTCAATTTATATTACACTAAAACTGTACGTTATATAAGTAAATTTATATCAACACAACACAAATTATACAATTAATTATTTTATACACGTATGTATGTACATAACTTATATTCTATGTAAATGAAAGCATGTTAATTATGTCGTGCAAACCCCACAATGCTTTGGTGTCAGGGACTGCACAAAAAGATAAATAAATCAAATCATATTCTTAATGCTAGAACTACCGACATACTGGCACACTATATTCTTTTCCGAGGCAAAGATTCCAATTTTATTTCTCATTATTTAAATATTTCTATTTTAATCCTGTATTTGAAGTGACAACCATGGATTATAATTCCATGCATTTCCAGCATTCTTAATAGCAACGAAGACCATTTATGCAAATGATTTGGTGTTGGTGGTATTGAGATAAGGACAAAGGGGTTGATGGTTTCAGGGAAGAATTGTGATGTTGTTGAGAAGACAGTGAAGTGGCTGTGTGCTTTCTGTGGGAAGGGTGTTAGAAGTAACTGTAGACATTGTGGTGGATGGGTGGATAAATGCTGCTCAGATGTGAAAAGTTCACTAAGCACAACTGGGGATGCATTTATATGAGACAGTAGGTGATAGAGAGGATATCAACATACAGGAAAGCCTAGATCTGGGAAATAGTGTGTGTCTAGATAGAGTTCGAAAGTTCTGTTATCTGGAGAATATGCTGAGTGTAGTTGGAACAGAGAATTCAGTATTGGTGGGGAGAGTGCCTTGCAGATGGGGAAAGTTTAAAGTTGACAGAGATCTTGACAAGGAATGATGTGCCATTAAAGTTAAAAATAATTTTATATTCATTTCATGTAATAGCACTTTGTATTATTCACTGTTAAGTTATATATGTTTCTCATACATCAGCAGTGAGGGAGAGGGACCCAAACATCCTACCGGAAATTTTCTTGAATTGACAATGAAATCTGCCAGTTTTCCAAAAGAAACCAGTCTGTCTCACTACATAATGAGACAGTACATTCCACAAGAAAACCAACTATATAACATATACATACACACACACACACATATATATATATATATATATATATATATATGAGAGAGAGAGAGAGAGATGGAGAGAAACACAGAGAGAGAGAGAGAGTTGGTGTACTAAAAATAAATGTAGCTTTATGCTGATTGTGTTGCAACTACTAGATTAATTCTTTCAACACAAGTTTTATTAAGTAATATTTATGTAAAATGTAGCCCATTTAATGAATTAATGGTTGTTTTCTTGAAAATAATACTTTTGTACTGTTAACTTCTATTTCAACAATAGATATACCCAAAGAACATGAGTTGTATGTGTTTGGGTCCCAAACACAGACAATTCATGTTCTAGTACACTGCACAATAATAATACCAGTGTCTTATCCTCAAAATTCAGGTCATCCAGGAAGATATTATTGCAGAGATCTGTTCAAATCATATGGCAATTGTACTTTCAGCATTGTTGCCCCCCCCCCCTTTATGGATCACTTTGCTCTGGAAGATATTAGAAATGTGTTGTCTCTTGAAAAGTTTTAATCTGTTCTAAAAACTCATCAGTTCAATGCTGTTTTGACAAATAAATCAAGCCTATCGTTCAACTATATTATTGCATTTTTATATACATTTTATCCAAGATATCACCATACAGCTCTCTGAATGGCTCTTGCTAGTAAGGGTGCTTTATTAAATATACGATATTATTATTATTTAGATATGGGGTCAAATACATTGGTATTTGAAAGTATCTAAATAGTTGAGTATCCAAATATCTGAGCTTTCCAAAATGCAAATATTTGTAATTAAATACTTGCACAAAGTGTCTGATTTTTAAGTACATTATCAAGTATATTAAAATGAAGTGTTTACCGGTATCTGATTATTTTGCCACTAACAAGATCTGATTCTGGAAGCAATCTGACAACTGAATTATGCCCAGTCAACCATGAAATAAATGTTTATCTCTCATTTCTGTGATCAACCAACATTTTGTTCAGTATCATCTCATAAATCACTACACAAGTTACACGGATCTCAAAAATCGCTACACAGGTTACACGGATCACTACACAATCCTAAAATGCACTGAAAACCAATATCTTACATTGTATTTAGTTCTGAGATGCTTTTGGAATATGAGGTGTTTACACATATATGAGCCGTATGTTTAGACACCAAGTCTAAACGTATGTGAGGATGCGCGTGCATGTGTTTTTGTGTGAGGATGTGCGTGCATCTGTTTTTCAAACGACGATGGCGGAGTTAGTGTCTAGCTTGTCAAAGATACAACAGTTAGACTGATGCCATTAAAGCTATAACTCGTGGAACGTGAAATAAAAACACACACATGTGCATAATGGTGCGTGTACGTTTAGATTATGGATCTAAACGTACGGCTCTTGTACGCATAGCCACTGCCTTTGTAATATAATCAATCATATATGACAGTGCTCCATGTGAAAAAAATGATTTTGCCCTGTTTTATACTGTTCGTAAATATTTTTAAATATTTTATGATAAGCATGTCACTGGCAGTGTTCTTGCACTGCATGATACCACTTTTTTTATTGTGACACATATAATTGTGACACAGAAAATTGTGTTGGATATAGATTTAAACAATTAATTTGACCAATAACAATTACTCTGTCACTTATAACTGGCTTATAATACACAGGATCTGGTCTTTAGCCCCTTAGTTACTTTGGCCCATTAGTGTGACTTTGGTGATTGTGGTGAGTGTAAATAAAACAAAATAAAAACATCTATCTACATGTTGTGGCTTTAATCAGTGGGTTCTTTTTTCTTTGGTAACTATTCTCTTTATTCTTCGTCTGTCATCAACAATTGCAATTATGATGATCCCTTTATCAGAAAGATAAACTGGAACAGACCTGAGGGTAGATTCTTAGTTCCAGCGAGTGTGTCCTTAATTACAATTGATATTTGTACAATGAAACATTAGATATATTGCATATATGTATTGCATTAAAATTATCTTCTAAAAGACATTTACCAATATATGTATTATTATTGTTATTTTTAATTAATGATATACCTATTTATTTATCTCTATAATTTTTATGAACCACAGCAAATTAAAAAAATAACACAACAAAATAAGTTTTTGGTACTTTGTTCAAAATTTCAATTGTAGAAATCAAACTTTATCAAGTTATGTGGCAAAGATCAAGGGGCAAAAGACCAGGTGAGCAATTAATGAAAGGGCAAAAGACCGAAGGGACAAAGGATCAGTGGGGCCAAAAAACTGGACTCATAGTACATGCATAATGTATTGTTGACAAATATTTGCATTTTAAATAATTTTAACAGTATTTATAAATTATATTTAAATACATTTACATCTGAATGTGTTTGTATTTGACCTGTTGAAAAGAATTTGTATTTAATTACCTTTCAATGTTATTATTATTATTAGCTATGGATTTTAAAGTGTCCATCTTTTTATCCATCAGAGGCTGATTGGCCATGGCCATTCGTCTATTAGGCAGTGGTCTGGGCCGGGTGTCCCTAGGCCTTGGTTTTCACAGCCAAGAAATTTTATTTTCCAGGATATTTCCAGGACAAAATTATCTTTACCCACAACAACAAAGTATAACAAAATTTACAGTTAATAAATCAAGATATGTATGAAAGAGCAAACATATTTCATCAATGTCTGATCAATTATTGACAATTTTTATAGTACAGCCTCCTCCTCACCCCTTCTAGCTGTTTGATCTACCCCTTCTTATTTAAATTTGAACTAATACAGGATATCAAGACTATGTACCAGTACTCTTTCTCTTCTATAATCAAAGTTTTCTTCTACGGGCATAATATTTATCCGCAGGAATTTTTGTTCTAAGTAATATTTTTTCTATGAACTTTCCATAACATGTCCTGATTTTGTTAAATTCCGGGACATTTCCAGGAACTGGCAAATGAATTTGTTATTTTCCAGGATGCGTGGTTTATTATCGAAGTATTCTAGGCCATTTTCAGTGATTAAAATTGTTATTCCCAGAAAACACCTGTCACCTAGATAATTCTAGGTGAGTCACACATCCCATCCATTTACTAAAACTGTCCATCATAAATTATGTGCAGAAGCGTAGCCAGATAAAACAGTGAATAGTACATATTAAAGAATTTGTCTACTTAGAACACGTCAAATATCACTCAATCTCGGTGACAGCTTCCTATCCTCGAAATTGCTAGTCAAATTTATAACACAGTTATCATTACTACGTAATTATGACTCACTTCCTTTAATAGTAAACGAGTTCAACTTAAACCAGGATCTAGAGAAAAGGTTCATAAACTAAACTTGTATCACGTGACCAGTAATATCAGATATATCAGTTAAAATATGAAAACAGTCTAAGATCATTAAAGATGGTATAAGCCTATATATCTAATTCATGAAGTGGATATACGATACAACTAGATACTGTATAATCTGGTAAGTTAAATAAAGCCTATTAAAGGGGGAGGATTCGGTGTGAACGGTGAGGGAAGTTCAATTTGTCACGATGATGATCCAATTAAAATTCTATACTAGTCTATACAACTGACACATGTCAGTTGTCACATGATAATAGTCGATATTTACAAGTAATGTCAGAAATTAGTGCTTATCGATATTTACCTTTTCATAGTCAACACTTGGTCCAATCAAAGGTAAGCCGTCAGCGTCCATAATTAATAATAATTATAATATCCAAACCTAAAGTTGTACGCACTCTCTTGACTGACCGAGCGGTGAACGCGACTCAGCCCCATTCACAAATCCAAGGTCAAGGTCACTTGTGTTTACTCCGCTATAAAAGCTGGATTTGTCTGAAATACAACAAACAGGTCATGTTGATCTATCTAATAATCCAGCCACGACGAAGACACGAAAATTAAAATAACTTTTAACAGAAAGGGGCGTTTTTGTTACACCGCCTTGAAGAGTTTTTCGCCTGGCGAATGAATCCTGCAACGGTGGTGCCACCTTCAGGTAAATCTCCGAATCTAAAAGGTAGATGGAAAACAAGTTAAGTTCGAAGTGTGTTGTCGTGGATGTGTCAGTCACTTCAGGATGACGGCATAACGGCTGGCATCGTAAAACGGTCGAATGCAGCAATTATGGAATATAAATATGTCTAACCTACAGGTCACATATACTGCAGGGTGTATAGAGTAAGTTGACTATGTCGTTGTTGACTGTTATTTTTGATAGTTGTTTACTAAATATTAAGTCTAACATCCGGTTTAATAGATCAATCAGTTCAGACTTCATTGACAGTCTGACGTCAGTCACATTTACAATACTTATATTACCATAAACTATAATAGCAACTATGCTCTTTTACGTGTTTAGTACACTTTATGTTATATATCATATCCCTCTGTGTCAGTGTATGAGTATGTGTGTGTGTGATTTGAATATGAAAGGATTTAAATACTTTTTAAAAGTATTTGACATTTAGGAATTGAAAATATTTGTATTTAAATCCTTTCCTAAAGTATTTGATAGTTCATATACTTTTTGAAGTTTTTAAAATACTTTTTTTAATGCAGGATATTTGCAATTTAAAAAATTCTTGCCTGAATTCTTAAAAGTCGAGTAATTTTACTGTAACTGTGTTCTTTGGCAAATCACTCAGAAATGATGGCAAGGCAAATGCAATTAAGCCACCACATGAGAAGTCATTCAGACAGTAGACCATTAATTGAGAACACTGTATAAGAGACCACTGTATAAGAACCCTAGGGTAACTTACAAGAAGCCAAGCACTGCCTTACTTGTCAGTTGTCACTGTGATGTAGTTAGCAATAACAAGACTCCCTTGCACCAGTCTGCTTGTCATTTTTTTAAATCAGTTTTCCATGCCCCAGCAATTGTTTCAAATATTTGATTTGCTAGTAGCCTATGGATTGAGAGAAGGCAGCTTCTAAAGTCAGGGGATATCTTCATCATAGTCATATGTAATGTAATTAGAATATTGGATCCTTTGAATGGAAACAATGTGACAATGACAGTAAGCTAGATGTCTCGAACTCTTGATATATCGTTTTGATTCTTTTACCTTAAATAATGTATCCTGAAAGTGAAAAAGTATTGGAAATAGTCTTTCCTTTATATTTGTATTTAAATACATTTGCATTTAAAAGTATTTGTATTTGACTCCCTCGAAGGAATTCATATTTAAACACATTTCAATGTATTTGGCCCCATGGTGTGTGACATTATTCACTGCATAGGTATTTGATTTAATTTTTATTAATTATTTTGTAAGCATGTGATTTACCAATTAACTTCCAGTACCAAAAATTTATTTTAAAAAAATCAATTGTTACTTGTGCTGGAATAATTTATGGTTGGATGATCTTGGGAGATCAGCACAATAGAAGGTGTCGAGTGAAGCCAGTCTGTTTTAATGTGGAAAATTTTGGTGAATTTGGGATGATCTCACACATGATGTCAAAGTTTAAGTACTAGGTGTTTATTTCACATAGGTTCACTATTTATAGTTATCTCATGCTGAATACATACCAGGAGAAATGTTTGACTGTTGTTTTGGATGCAGTTATTTGTATTAACTTATTAAGGGAACTGGTTACAGTTTAGCTTGTTGGATACAGAATAGTAAAAGATTACCTGCTGTTTGTCCTTTGACACAAGGCTTTGTTCTATTTCTCATTGACATAAAATTCTTTTCGTCCATGATTATCATTTACCTTATAGAAGGGGTGATTTGTTATTCTAGGACTAGTACAATTGTCTTATAATTGATGTTTTATGGTAATTTATAGTATTTTACAGTTATTAACAGTTTTACAATGTAATGTAAAAAATTGGGTTTTTTTACAGTAAAAAAACAACACTTTAAAGCTGAGATCTCACTATTGATCTGTGGCTATTTTAAATGAACAAACAACAATCTTATTATACATATACAGTATTGTAAGAAAATAACATTAGATTCCAAGGAGTGAATATAAAATGGCTGAAAATTAATTCAAGGGTGAATAGTCGAGTTTTCACGGTGTAAACATGTCTGTGTCTTCTACCTAATTTTGTTGGACACTTCATAAAGAGTTGATTATAGCTAATTTGTTTATCAGCTTCATTGATAAATACCATGCCATATCTATGTCGGATCTACCCAACTGTCATTTGGATAAGTAGCTTTACTTTTGGACAGCTAAAAATGGGGTATGATTGGTTTAACGTACGAGTTAACACTCCAAGGATAGTCATCAAAATGGTGTGATAACTTTGGATTTGAACTGATAAATTGTGACATCCTTTGTATACTTTATCATATTTATGACCTGGCAGCAGACTGGTCTTGGCTGTAAATCTGATCTATGTTCGTTCGAATTGTTTCCTTAAACGATTGCATTTCCCTAGACTAATCAGACCAACCACTCATTCACTAGCGAAAACGGCAGAACTAGTGTTATTCATAAGGATAAAGACAAATTATTTACTAGTCTACTTAGGCATTAACTAATCTTAAAAATAATCAGACTTACTATCACTTAAACAAGATTTTATGATTTCCCACCAGCCATAATATACTGAACAAATAATCAGTGTGTGAAATGGGACATGTTATTTGTGTGTCTCACACAGGTCTTGGATGTGAAGGGTGGCTAGCCAAACATAGCTTATTTTTAAGAAATATTGATGTTAGTTCATGTGATTGAGAACATTTAACAATAGCATAAATGCTGTTGACCATCATAATAAAAATATCTATACATACACATGTGACAATGATAAATATACAATGACATAAAATCTTTCAATCATGCAGTCAATAAGTACACTCATATTGTTGCACCACAACTATCTTTATATGTACCTCTGTCATAATTTTCCTTAAATGTTAAATGCCCCCTAGTGGAGTATTTGGCTGTTTTCGCAACTTTTCATATGATGAATTAATCATTATATGTATGTATATATATATATTACTTAAACCTCTATACTAGATATTTTCAATTAGTTTTGAATTTTTGATATGTTACTGAAGTGCCATATTACTGAACAGTAATTAAAATGGGATAAAATGAAGGTGTGAAATGATTAGTTCTGATTGTCTTTGATAATTCTGCAGAACTTATATTAACCAGATTCTTTTGCATATTTCAGTAACTAAGGTGGTAATTAAAATTTAATTGTTAATCTATGTAAACTCCTAACAATTTAACATTTGCTTTCTGGAGATTAATTGATTTTTGGCTTTAATAGCCTGTTTAAATCCATACTAGTGTATTGGACTATTAGTATATTGGACTAGTATATTGGAGATAGCTTCAACCCTGCATTTGTAAAGTGGACTGGTAATAATTTTAATAATTCAATTTTTGGGCCAATAATTATTACAAATATATTTCATGTCAGAAGTTGCATTTCCATAAGTTTTATTAATTGAGTTTTATTCCTGTGTCAAACTTAGCTCATGTAGTCCATTGGTAAAGCACTGGTTTTGGCGTTCAGGATAAAGGTGTATAAGCGTCCTAATCGGGGCTCTAAGCCTTTCAGACCAATTAAGCGATTAGTGTGTGCCCTTGTGAAAATGGCATTGTCGGCTTGCTTTATTAAAAGTTGGACATTAGATAAGCCTGGCCGTATTGCTTGCCTGGGTCAGTAGATGGCAGAGCTCTTTCCAGTATTCAGCCAGAAATGGAGTCTGAGAATCCCCACTGTAATTCTCATGGATGTTTATGGTTCTATTTTTGAACCACTTCATAGGCAGTGTGATATCAAATTGGTTGGTTTTAGATGGGCCACAGCCCAGTGCTGTCTGTAATCAAACTAGTGGTGGTATACTAGGCAACAACATCAACAGACAGTCCGGACTGATCTCATTAATATATCATATCTTATCTGATAAATGTCTAATATGGATAAATATTTGGTTTGTTATCGTCACGGTGGGCCGATAGCGGTGGATTCTAGAGCTGCCTATGGTAGACGCAATATAAACGAACTGATCTTCCATCACCGTATATAAGAGTTTGTTAAGTAGTCTACTTGTTTAAGTCGGTGATGATGTAATTGTTTAAGTTTCGTCAGTGAGGTGGAGTTTAGTGGAAGAAAACACAATCTCTAACAATGCAAAGGTTATACGGATGTATTAGGTCAGTAAAGATATATATTAAGAGTTCCTTTATGTATTGGTACTCGTCGAGGTGTAGGTAATATTGTAGTGGGTGGCTATCCTGAGTATGATAGAGGTATAGAGCTGTAATGTTAATGTTTCTGACTCCCGATTAGATTCTGTTATGTTTTGGCCGACAGATCGTTCTGGGTTGTTGCGTTGTTGTTGGAGCGCCGACTTGTCTTTATCTAAAGTTCTGCACAGTCTCTCTGCGAGGCTTTCTGATAGCGAAGCGGTTGGTGCACGGTGAGTGTTGCAAACCTCCAGGCTGTGGGTTCAAATCTAACTCTGTGGGATGTTTCCCAAGGAAATTGGTGATGGCTAAACAAAATGACTTCTAGCTCTTTCTCCCTGTAACTGTAAGTGTGTGTACATGTGTGCACATGCACGCATATTTCACAATAAACCTGTCCATTTCATTATTCTATGAGGCAGTCATGATTCATTATTAATGGATGACTGATGTGTTTCCAGCGACAATGACTTTAAATCATTTTTATCATACTATAATCCATATTTTTTAAATTATTGTTCAGTTGCTAACTGAGAGATGGGCGACTTGGATTTTGAAATAGGACTATCCGAAGATGGCGAGTATGATATAGAAGACGGCGAAGAAGAGTACGAATACCTGGCCTTTCCCGATGTCGATGAGGAATACCTGGATGGAATAAAACAAGATGATACCCAAGGTTAGTGTTTGGAGATAGTTTCGATCGATATACATCATTTATATAATAAGTTGCCGGCAAATATTATAAATGGGTTGTCTCTTTGAAATTTTGAGTCTCTTCTAAAAACACACCTATTTAAGGTCGCTTTCACCGATAAATAATTATTATCTTTTAAATCATTACAGGCTTTTTACAGACATTATTTGGGGTATTATTATATTACATATTATTTGTACAGCGCCTTTGAATGGCTCCTGCTAGTAAGGGCCTTTATTAAATATACATTATTATTATTATTTTCATAAAGATCAGCCGTCGTACCTCAGATGATAGATAATGGGTTCATTTCTAGAATTGACGGTTTTTCTCTTCGGCCTTAAAACCGCCTCAGAACATTTTTGGTTTTTATTACACATGATGCGGTTGTCCTTTCCGTACTGGCCAAACCAGCCATGGCAAAACATGTTATTAATGTGGTTCAGAAATCAATGTTTCCTTGAAAGTGGAGACACCTTTATGTAGTATAAACAGCTGTCGGTACAACAAAGCATATAATTTTGCGAGTTGTTTTTAAATTTAGGGATAATGTATAACAATGCCCCAGAGGTTATGTTTTGGTTGCCTTGAGTGAAAGGTTTACGGTTTAGATCCACAATCAACACTCAACAAAAGGCATCATATATTTTAAGTTTAAATTAGATTTGGTTATTTAAATTGATTTTTTTTATAAACAATAGTCAGACTTTTCTTCTGGTATGTATTCAGCATGAGATAACTGTCAGTAGTGAATCTGTGTGAATGTTCACCTTGTATACCTAATTGCACTCAATAATCCCCTAAATGCATAGAAAAGGTGTGATGTCAGATCATCCCAAATTCACCTAATTTGCCACATTGAAGCTTTGCTTGACACCTTCGATTGTGTTGATCTCTCAAGATCATCTCAACCATAGAGTTTGGGGAATTGTCACTCAACCGTATGACTTGTTAAGACTACATTAATTGGTGTTGAAATATAATTCGGGGTTGTCAAAAATCAGATTTGTTGATTTAAAAACAAACAAAAGTCCAACATTTCTTCTGATAACATTTCTTCTTAGTTATAGAAATCATTTACCTTATAATGGACATCAAAATTACAAATGAAACTGCGTCCAGTTGTATTTATAATACCATATTTTATTTACTTATTGCCAATATGATTTAGTTCCATCTGTAGTATTACCCGTTAACAGAAAATAATAAGACACACGAAACGCAAATACTAGACTCACTGAAATGTTGCTCTATATCGCTCTCTATTACAGTATAAGTTTCTCAACCCGAGAAGCCTGGCACCTGAGAAGCCCAATACTTTTAATAGGTTTATCTGTGATAGAAAACATTCTTGATGCCACAGTTTTAGATTAACCCGGATTAAGCTGGTCTGTCTAACATGGGAGATTAAACCATGTTTATGTTAGATTAATCTCAGATTTTAGGAAATTGTTCTCAGGAAAGCCTCTAATTCTAGTCAAAGAATTTATGCTTAATTACCAATAACCCGGGTACCCATTAAAAAGTGATTGTAAGAATAACATTTTTAATATGCTGTTGTTAATAATAATAATAAACATGCCCCAAAAAAGTATATATTTATATGGCCAGGTAAAATTATCACCATCCGACGTAATAAAATATTTAAGGTATTCTTCTATTGCTGGAAACAGTGAGACACTATCACACCATAGTAATTATGTACTGATATATGTGGTTTATTTATTGTTGGCATAAGCCAGTAGAATAAGGTGACAAAAAGGATTGCCAGATGGCACTGCTGTCTGACTAGATTGTAGTTAACGGTTCTCAAGCTGAGCCCTATAGAAATTTGTTTTTAAATTTTCTTCATATATTATATACAGAATCAACAGCTCGATCACTACGCGCGTATATGCACTTTGGGTTGAAGAATATAAAACTAATAAGTTTAAGTGTGTAATAAATACAGGTATAATCACTTCACAGTAGGAGTGCTAAAGCCCATAGTACAGTTGGGTTTTATTTCATGTTATTGTTATAGATTATTGATAAAAATTAGTTTAATCTGGAAAATGGGACTTTTGCCCAACACAAGTTAAACCTGCCAGTTCTGCTCTTTGATGACAATTATGGTGGTGGTGCTGATGTTAATAGATATAAATTTAGTCTAGAAAAAAGATGTTTTATGGCCACTTTTGTGCAAATGGGCTGAGCGACCTCCAAAGGTAATGAAGTGATATGCTCACACCGAGGTTCAAATTCAGGTGGTAGTGATATGTGGCAGAACGTCCTACCAAGTAGACAACAGAGTCGCCCCCTAGTACAGAAAGAGATTGATATATATATATATATATATATATATATATATATATATATATATATGTATGTATGTATGGTTAGAATGTGCTAGAAGTAAATAGTGTGATAGAAATAGTCTGGTCAAATCTGTGTTGACGAGTTGGTATTGTAATGTTTCATCTGGAGGGGGGGGGGGTAGTTGTTTGGATCAATTTGGCATCAGGATCTATTGTTATTGATATAACAACTGTTGATGTTAGTGATTCCATGGTTGAGGTGAATGGGCAGTAGATGGCTGGAATTCAGCATCTCCACATTTATATAGCTTCCATTTGATCCGGTACAGAGATGGAGCCAGCATAGTACACAAGGTGAAATAAGACAAGCCTTCACTTATTAATAGAGAAGTGTTGATTGTTACAAGACCCTTAAAAAGTTAAATAATACTTTTATCGAATGATTATTATTAATTATTATACTATATTTATGCCATATTGATATAACACTCCTTTTGAGGATTAAATCCCATTCAGAAGTGCTAATTATACCCACTATTAATCAAAAATATGATTACATTCCACTCAGCGCTTTCAGTTTTGTTTACAGTTGGTTTTATTTAATTATTAAATTAAAAACTATGACTGATCTAAACGCTATAGATTGGTTGTGCTGAAAATATTCTACCGGCTTATCTAATTAAAGTGAAGTTGTAAAGTACAATAATAATGTCACGCCTCTGGGTACGTCGGCTCAGTCTGTCCTTATCGAGGGAGGAGGTGTCTTGCCCACTGATTACATATGCACCTCCCTAGAAATATAAGCGATTCGTAATATTTTTGGGGCAGTATCGCTGTTACCCAATCATTGGCACAAAACTATAAAAAAAATCAAAGCAGTAATGTAGTCACATGAATGATGTGGTGTTATCACATACCAACCCATTTTACTTTAGTCTGTGTAATTAGTAGACGTGATATGCCCAAATGATAATTATTACCTTCCCTATTCGATTCCTTAATTATTTATCAGTTATGGTCAAATTGAGTGAAGGCAGCAAATAAGAAAACAATTAGCTACTAATTATCGTTAGTGTTATTAATCAGGCAAGGAGATGGAGAATGGAGATGGATTTGTACAATGGGAGACTGTAATGTTATTGTTAATATTAAAACGGATGCCCGGTATAGTTGTTTGGTTCGATTTGGCATCAGGATCTATCGTTGTTGATATAACAAATGTTGATGTTAATGATTCCATGGTTGAGGTGAACGGGCACTAGACGGTAATATTATTGTTAATATTAAAACGGATGCCTGGTATATGTGTTTACTGTACACAGCCGACAAATCAATACCAGATTCTGTTACTGGTATACATCTGGTGGCGTTCGTTCTAACATGCCGGACAACCGCTGAGTATATACAACCATCGTATCATTAATCTGATATTGATTTCACCATGTGCCGCCACACACATACGTACACACACACACACACACACTGTGTCTGTTATCAGAATAATTTTTAAGACACTATTGAAACTAGTGCTCTACACTGCATTTATACCAGTTCTGTATCACTCTGTTAACTTGGCAGATCTGGATAAAAATTGTTTATTATATTCAACTAAATTGTCCTGAAACGATGGAAATAATAAGCTTAAGTAGTGATTTTAAATCATAATTTGTTTCCTTTTTAATATATCATATTTAATATAACAGGATCTTTTTATTTAAATGATGCGTATAAAACTAGTGAGGATATTGTGTGTGTGTGTGTGTGTGTGTATGTGTCTGTCCTCTCATTTGACCTGATCTCTGCCCATCAGTTGTACATATTTTAATTCATAGATTAAATTTCATGGGAGTAATGAATAAATATTTCACCTACATATGTTGCCTTGTTCAGTTCCTTGAGATTGTAACAAATTTCTTTTCTAGCTGCTTGGGAAAAAGTAGTTTGGTGATCTTTTTCAGGTAACATATATAGATATCAATCTAGCAATGAATTAGTTACGTAACTATTTTGTATCTAGTTGGACACCTTATTAATGTTAGGATTTTACAATGTTCGTACCTATTTTGACATAATGTTTATGATTCTTTTCAGCAAACGTTATTTGGTTTGCTTGCATTTTATTAAATCTTCCCAGTTTAGAGTTGGTACGTTTTTTTAGATACAGAGCAGATTTGTGATAAATAAGACAGGTAATCTTAAAAATACCAGACCCCTCCTGTGGCAGTTATGCAACTTTTTCATCGAATGTTTCATTAATTCTATATTATAATGTTAACCATCTACCACGCTACTTCCATGTTGACACACTTCATGATGAGTCTGTTTACAATAATATTCCTTTGTATGTGATTATCTTTAATCACATCGTGTTAAACAAACAAGCATATAGTGTTATGGTATTGACTATGTTATGTATGTACACATCTTATCACATGTTAGGCAGTAATTACCATATATATGTGCATGTGTGGGTAGTTCATTTTTTGGCGCTTAAGCTAATTTTTAATCTTTATTTCTGTAGTCCTACAGATAGCAATAGAATTTTCCATATATTATTATTTATAGCATTCCTATTTTGTGCCCAAGGCACACATTGGGTATCTCAAAAGACCTTCCTCAAAGGTGACCGTCACAGTTGAAAAAATCTAAGTATTTATGTCTCATGTACGCGTGAATCATTTCTCTATGTTTTCATAATGCACCAACTTGATCCCAAGTTACATGAACCTTTTAAGTGGTCTTAAGTAGAGACGATTATGTTCAAACTGGAAGGTGAAGCATGTATCAAACCTGTAAACATGTTTAGTTTAAATTATCAGTATGTACCACACACACATGCACACACACTCACACACCTGGGGTCAATTACATTTTGTCAATTCCATTTCCAATTCCACTCAATTCCATTTGGTGAATTCCGCATCAAATTTATCAAATTCAATTCCAGTTAAAAAAATTCAATTCCAGTTCCGTTTTTTTATAACTTACTACTTTTTACCATGAGTAGGTACTCCGAGTGTCTACTTGGAATACCTACCCCGAGTAGTTTATATTCCAAGTAGCATTGTCACGGAATAAACATTTCTGAATTAAACAATTACATGGTAAATTAATTTGTGGATTAAATTTTTTGTAGGAAATTCCAATTCCAAATTTATCAATTCCAATTCCATTTTTTTTAAATAATCAATTCCAATTCGGGAATTGAATTGACCGCTTGTCTGATACACAAATACATACACCACCACCACCACGCACAACATACATACATACATACATAAACATGCATCTAGGTCTGTTTGAGTTTATCTATTAACTTGCTGAAATAAGCTGGCTTTGAAAAAAGAGCATCTCCTCATCTTGATGCTGACTTGATGTAGAACAGTCAGCTCCGAATACAAAAAGCATGTGTACACTTAGCTAGATCAGGTAGCGCGTTGGACCACAGATCACTACCACCTGAGTTCGAATCTCGGTGTGGGCATATCTGAAGGGTGTTTCATCTTTGACTTCGCTTCATTACCTTTGGAGGTAGCTCGGCCCATTAAGCCTACCAGGTGCACAAAAGTGGCCGTAAAACATCAATCATCAACATCATCATCATCATCATCACTTAGCCAGATCAGCTAAACTATAAACAATATGAAATCCTATTTATGAATTTTTATTTGTTTATGATTGTCATTAATATATTAGCTCTGGTTCAAAACTCACTTTTATTCACTTCGGTACAGTGACATCTAATATAAACAAATATAAGAATCGTCAGAATGAAGACCGTGTCCACGGGTAAACTTTATTTACTCGTGTTCCATGAAAGTGCAGCTGGTAGTTCATTGCACAGAAGACCTACAGGGTTGGGTTTCGAATCCCAGTGTTTGTCGTCTGTTGATGAAGCTAAACAGTAAGTCACTCACTCACTCACTGGCTTATCATTCTCATACCTGAAGCCTCCAAATGGGGCGCTTCCATGGCCTAACTGGTACCGCGGTTGGTCACTGGTCCATAGCACCTGGCTTCAAACCTCGGCCAGGATATATTGGAAAGTTGTTTCACCTTTCACTTCGCCTTGTTACCTGTCGCTCAGCCCATTTAGCCTATCTTGTGCGCAGAAGTGGCCATAAAACACCAACATTTACAACGTTTACCTGAAATCTTCAAGTGATGTACAAAGGCTATTATCTATCTACCTGCTACATGAGATGAACATTATTTGTAACCCACTGCTAGTGATAATTAAATGAAACTGTGATTCTAGAATGGTTCTTCTGCACGATAAACGTGGGCTAGCTATTATTAGAGCGTTTCTTTAGGTGTTCATAACTATCATTTTTTATGTCAGCATCCACTGGTGTGCCTATAGTCTAGATATGAGCACATTTTCTAATTTATATAGTAACATAAAATAGAATGATAGTATAGTTGTTAGATGAATAGCTGCCTTGTTACTGTATACACTGTCAGTTTTGTTTTCACACAACACACACACACACACACACAATTTCATCATATACCATGCATGCTCTGTATTACCGGATTTTGTATTTCTGTATTTTACATTTAGTGCTCAACAAGATTCCGTTTACGAAGATCCACGAAACTCCACTCCCCTACGACTCGCCCAAGAGACGATGTTTTATGCCCGGACAGAAGATCTCCGTTAAAATAGCAGACGTGGAGCAAGCAGAAACGGGATTGTTTAATTCTAACTTGTGAGTATCCGGATGATAACCAATAGGCCAAGAAATATATTGCTCTAATATTGTATTCGGTGTATTTGGCTGTTCGTTTTCTCACACAGCTGTCAAGGAGCTTCTTGAAATTCATTTACTCGCACAGCTGTCTCGGTACTCTGAACATGAGACCACTGAAGTAACGAGGGTGGTGAGCTTTACCAGATTACGTGTCATTTTGAAAACATTTCAATCGCAGTTTGTGGCACACTCCACTATAGACTTATAGTTGGTAATATAGAATCCTGATGTCTTCGAGCTGTTTCATTCATCAGTAAACTGCTTCAGCCTGGTCATTTTAGTTCCATATGTGGAGTAGCCCCATGGATGGATATATGTTGAAGTCGTGCTCAACACAGAAGATAAAAAAATAGCCTGTGATCCTATAATTTTAAAATGAGAAGCCCTGGAGTAAATAAAACTAAAGTTTAGCCCCCATGGTCGAATTAAACCAGTTTAAATGGTTAGTCTGGTAACAAACTTTCACCTTAAACTACCACTGAACAAGGTCACTTAGACATTGCACAAATCTCACAGTTACGTGGGTATTGTTTCAAGCTTAGTTACCATGGTGGCGCCACCAGTCAGCTGTATTTATGTTGTTGTTGGCCTGATATTCAATCACTGTGCTGGGTGAAGTTTACTCCCTATTTAACATAGATATTTGTATTTTATCGGGTGGGGTTAATTTCTTTGCAATTGTTAGCATAGCTACCATACCAACTGAGAGAGTAAGACTCTATGGCTGTCTGTCTTCTGGTCTGGTTAGCCCAGTTTAAGGTTGTGGAACAGATTACCTGTGGAGATCAGAAATGTGTGATTTCTTGAAAAGTTTTAACCTGTTATAAAACCCCGAACTGTTCAAGATTCCTTTCACCAGTAAATAATGTTAGTCATTCAAATCTCTTATTGGGATTACATTTACCTACATCTTTTTACATGCATCTACATTATAATAATAATAATCATCATCATCATCATCATCATTATAGTTCCCCATATCCCGGACTGCGAACAGTTTCAACCATTGCATTGCAACTGTTCCTGCCCAGGGCTGATACAAATATTGCAGACTATATAGATCTATTAGGCACCCCAAATTGTAACGCAGGTGAAACAATGTAGGTTCAGCATAGCCATGCTTCGGGTTGCCACCTGTGTTTATGTTCAGTCATCGAATTAGCCATGTGCATGGGCCGATATATTGACCTAAGTAAGCTAGAAAAACACTATGATAATGGTATAGATCTCTAAATTAAGTATTCAAATAATATAACAAACATTTTGGGAATTATCCAGAAAGCTATTTTAATTATCCATAAGGCCTATGCACTAAATACATCAAATACAATATTTGCTGCTAATATAATATATTGTAAGTTGATTATATATATATATATATATATATATATATATATATATATATATATATATTTATTGTTACTGTATAGTTATGGATTTTGTTCATTGTGTTTAAATTAGTATTTTATTTTATCCAATGTTTTATTCTGTTTGGGGAATGTCATTTTTCTGTTTTTCAATTTCATGAATAAAAATATATTTTCTGGAGAATGTTTATACAGAATAATGTACATATTATAATACTGGATGCTCATTTTTCGAAATATTATGTGTGTTAGAGATTGGTCTCTTGATAACAAATTGTGAAACATAATGTTTTAGAAAAAGAACTGTTTCCTGTATATTTTCGCTTGTGAAGAACTATTTGACCATCTTTTTGTGGGGATCTGTACTGATGTTCACCCATCACCCTTCTTTCATATCAAGTTCAGAATTTTCCAGCCACCAATGGTTTGTTTTTGTTGAAATTTTGTTTTTAAATGAGGGAATTTTAAACTGACCTGCATGCTTTGGAATAAAGTGTGTGTGTGTCTGTGTTGTTCAGTCCAGTTCCTTTTTTAATCAGTTTGTATTATTCATTTTATTCATTTATTGCACGTATAATAATTACATAAATGTTTAACAAACAGTGTCGATGACCATGAGTTGTTTAATTATCCGTGGTAAGTTATCTTGTAAGAATGACTCAGACTGATATACAGGATTAGAGCAGCATCACAATTTATAGTGCTTTATTGAAGACATTTCATCAGAACAGCATAAATGGTACAGTTGATTCTGGAGATTGAAAACCCCCAATAGATTATTTCCTAGTTTTTGGAAACTTTACTCTGTATTACAACATCGGCAGAAATTCCTACAGAATTAAAATCCCTGAATCAACCTTAAAAATGAAAGGCTCACTTAATGACCCTTGACTGTTCCGAGTATGCCTAAAGTTGATAGTCTACTATTCCGCCAATACAACTCCTAGATGTATTATACACAAGGTCTGTGCTCTAGTCCTGTGTGTTGTCATTTTGTAATATTTACCAGGATGGCTGTAACATAATAGTGCCTATATGATAGGAGTGTGAAATGTTCTTTTTTATAAGAAGCTAACAATGATGTGTTCTCTCGGTGATATTATTACACTAGTTCTGTGTGTTTACTGTACAGTCCTCACATCACTATGGATTTCCCTTGAAATGCACGTCATTAATCATATATGTATAATATATCTGATTTGCATTTGGTTGCAGTATTTATTCAATAATTTGATCTCTAGCATTATTTTCAGCAGTATGTAGACAGCTTATAGCTAGTCTTATCTGCTTAATCGCTTAATCTACATTCTTGATCTAGCTATCTGTGTTCGTTAATTATTTGATTTATTTAAATTGTTCTGAAATTTGAAAGTTATTTGTGAATTCATTAATAAATTGGATAATTATTTCTGTAGTAGACTTCTCCTATCAAATAACAAACAATAATTGATAAGGATTGTAACTTATCTATAAGTTGATCATGGTAGACATCTGCATTAAACAGTCGATAATTTATTATGTAATATCTCTTTCTCTGCTCCCTTTCTCTACTCTCTCTCTCTCTCTCTCTCTCTCTCTCTCTCTCTCTCTCTCTCTCTATATATATATATATATATATATATATATATATATATATATATACACACACAGAGAGAGAGAGAGAGAGACACATAGTTGTTATGTCTATGTAATTTTATGTTTACCTAACCAGGTATGTGATTCACCTGAGTCATGGAGACTATCACTGGATTATACGTAGAAGATATAAACACTTCAGAACACTTCACGATAACCTTATGTTGTTCAGGGCAAAGGTTGCTGTTTCCATGCCAACAAAAACGTATGATCATCTTTGTTCTATGTCATCAGACATGGGGTCAATTCCAATTCCACTCAATTTCATTTGGTCAGTTCCAATTCCACATCAAATTTATCAATTAGAATTCCAAATTTTTAACTTCCAGTTCTGTTTTTTACTAACTCTTTTTACCTACTACTTTTTACCATGAGTAGGTACTCTGAGTTCCTGCTTAGAATACCTACTCCGAGTAGTTTATGTTCCAAGTAGGATTGTCATGGGAGAAATATTTCTGAATTAAAAAATTGACTGGTGAATTAATTTGTGGATTTAATCTTTTGTAGGAAATTCCAAATTTATCAATTCCAATTCCATTTTTTAAAATAACCAATTCCATAATTGAATTGACTCCCATGTCTGTATGTCATATTATTTATACGTGTCTAAAGCCTATACATGATCAAGCATCAATAATTTGATATTTATTTGTATTCATTTATATTTCTGGTATTATAAAAAAAAAATTTGGGGGTTGTTTAACCATTATTATTAATTTCATATAGTTAATCCCTTAAGTAGAACTTGAATGTGAATTTCAGAATATGTTATTAATTTTTTATTTAATTAAAATGTTATCTTCTAGTGTCAAAGAAAGGAGGAAGAGTTTTGCAGTCAAAAAACAACATCTTCCAAAGTTTCCCAAAACACCTGAGCCTCTCGTTAGAACTGGTCATTTTGACAAAAGAAAGGTAAGTGCAACTTACTGCTACATTATAATGTTTTTTTTTGTTATTTTATTATTATTACACACGCACACACACACACACACACACACATTGTGTACCTATTGTTGTGCTGTTATTATACAAATAATACATTGTCATTCAGCATGACTCCAGTGAAAGCTTATATTTGACCTTTTGTTGCATAACTATTTGTTCACATTCAATATGAGAAGAAAAATCTTTTTCTAATTTGCAGGTTCAACTTGAGGAATATTTACAGAATCTACTCAGACATACACAGTTCAGAAATCATCCCGACACAGTATGTTTATCTCTTTTGTTGCGACGTCTGTTTGAGTATTTTTATAATTTCATTTTACGACGTTGATAAAATTCCTTCCAACGTGAAATTCGAGTCAAAGAAATGCTGATCCCAGCCAGATCATTACTCCATTTTGTAACATCAAACTGTACTACGATATGTTATTGAATACGTTATGAATCTAATTTACCGTAATGCCATTTTGATGAAATAAAACATGTGATCAATTAAAGGACTCTTTCCTATCTGTAATGATCTGTGCTGTAGTTATCTCTTTATTTGAGAAGTGTATGAAAATATTTAATGGTTATATGATAGTTATATTATGGTCATATGATGGTTTTATATATAAGCTCTTTGGACTGGTCACTGAACACGAACATCTGTTATCGTTCTGAACAGTGTTTAGAACAGTAAACGTTTTAATTGTGTGCAAGCTGGTTAGTGTTTAAATTACTCTGTTGGTGAGTAAAATGAAAACATGCATGGTGCCGATCTGAGGTGTTGCTGATGGTGTTGAAATGTATGCTCTTCTGTGGGTTTAAACACGCCTTATTTCAATACAGGACTACGTTTCTAAACACACCTTTGCCTCTCCGTTATTAGAATAAGAATCAACGGCTTCGCTAACCAGCAGTGCCAGCCAATACGGTTTTAGCATTATTACAAGGAAGCACATATCGTCTAGTTTTAGACATGTCTCTTGACAAATACTAAACCATCTGGAGTCCAAGCTTCTTCTCGTATTGTATAGAATGTCATGGTAGAAAACACTGCATCGTAAATAGAGATTCCACCCCCATATTGCATATTTGATTGTTTGATTTCTAACTTGTTGTTTCACTGTGTATGTGAATATTTGTTTATATGTCAGTACTCAAAGGTACTCTTAAAGTGAGACCGTATGAAGAAATGGTACTAAAACTGTGTGCCTATCTCTATCTAAGTTTTCTCTATTGGATGATGATGATGATGATGATGATGATGATGGTTTATTGTCTGTATCATGACACAGTAATTAAAAAACGGAAACTGTATACCCGGTACTCCCCGAGGGAGTTGTTGACAGCACCAGGGGAATAAATCAAGAAAAATATTCAAAGTGGTGAGCTCTAATTTAACGTATCTTACAAACGTCATTCGCAACTATAAAGAAGATATGCAATTTTTAGTATGAAGTTACCTACTTCCCGAGCTGAAGGTGTTAGGTCCAGGATCATCCGACGATATGAACGTAAAACTATTAAGATAACAGATAACAACAGGTCGTGATTCTTCTTTCCGTACTGCAGTCTTGATATTATGGATCCTTTTATGCCAAGATTTTAAGGAATCAAAATCTGATACGATTCTTAAACAAAACATGAAGTGTTTACCTTTTAACTAGAGTAATTATTTGTCATTGCGAATTAATACTTACATCCAGTACCTTTTAGTAATTGTCAGCAATCTTGCTGTTGATATTTTAAATCTGTTATATGAACTAGATCTAGAACAGTCCGCTGGTTTTGGTGGTGTGTATCAATAAAACAAATTGTGGATTAATCATATGCTTATGTTCTTCCTCTTCGCACAGTTAAAGTTCCTAGAAGTGAGTCATCTGACTTTCGTTAATGGTTTGGGTGGTAAGTGGAAGGAAGGGCTGCTGAGGAAACGTGCTGGAGGACGACGGATTAGTCTCAGAGCGTGTGGCTGCTGTCCGACATGGCACTGTACAGCAACATGGACCAATCGGTTAGTGGGTTGATGCGTGTGCCAGCATGTATGTACATGCATGTGTGTGTGTATGCACATGTCCTTTATTGGTCATCTCCATTTAATTGCTTCGTGATATGCAAAAGGATCCAGTAACAAATGCCAAACTTCAAATCTGCAGTATGTCTGTGCGCACGCATGCATATACATGCTATGAGATAGAGATCATCCTGGCATCAGTGGTTGCTGGTCATATTTTAAATTAATAGCTTTCTGTAAAGTATTTAAAATTTACGACCTTTAAAGGTCATCCAAATCACACAGCTGTATTGATGAAGCTTTAATGTTTCCATCATTATAAACATTTGTCAGCCATGTTAGCCATTTCTTGATTTGTGTGATCGTTGCTTCTGAACTGGCTTATTGATTTTTGCCACACACACACACATATTGGATGTCACTGTACTGTGGCCATGTGATGAGCAACACATTTTCTGCAGTATGTTATAAATGCACACATATTTATCTTTTTGATAGTTTGTTTTTAATGTTACCAGCACCTTAAATAAATACTTGTATTAATACATATCAGTTTATATAAGTTATTCAGACTATCTATCATATAAAACAAGTGAATTAGACACAGAGTAGATTGTCATTATTTTGTATGTGAAGAGAACAGCCACGGGCATACAGATATTCTTGTTTGTAATAAATTAATTAGTTTTTAGTCATTTCCTAAACATTGTTTTTTATTAACTGAGTTTCGGTCAAATGGAATATTTCTTGACTGACATACAAACAGAATGACTGTCCCTTAATGGGGTGCAGGATCTGTGACAACATAGCCAATATGAGGCACCATAACATTGATATGCATATATAAATGAGCTTAAAATGCTGGGATTTATGGTACTTCTACAATCATCAAATCCATGACAGACAACCCAGTTTGCTGTATCCAGAGGATGAGCACAACAAAAATAGTCCTCAATATCAAATATTACCCAAAACATGGAGAAATAATTTTGGTGATTCAGTTTATTTCATTTATTATATATAGATAAAAACCTACAGGTGTGCTAGGGCACCTCTGTGGTCTAATAGTAGCATGTTGGATCACAGATCACTACCACCTTTGACTTTGATTCATTACCTTGTCATTGGCCCATTTACCCTACCATGTGCACGAAAGTGGCCTTGAAACACCAATCATCATCATCATCATCATCATCATCTACAGGTGTGCTGCATTGTTAATTACACTAAGCCACAAACACTGCTTGTCCTCTCTCTCTCTCTCTCTCTCTCTCTCTCTCTATATATATATATATATATATATATATATATATATATATATATATATATTTTAATTCTTTTAAGGTTGCCTTTTGAGCAAGTAATATTAATCCTTTTTACTGGTTTAAGATCTCATACTGTCACCTAGCAAAGCGTAGTCATAAATTATAGAACTGGAAAGGGTTTATCTAGTTACAGTATTCAAATAAACCTATTCAGAATATTTGTTTGACAGGTGTAAAATGCTACTGTTTTTCTGGCCATTTTGTGGGTATATCCTAATCTAAATGCGGGCACCTCTGTGGTCTAGTTGGTGGTATGTTGGACCACATGTCACCACCACCTGAGTTCGAATCTCGGTGTGGGCATATCTGAAGGGTGTTTCACCTTTGATTTTGCTTTATTACCTGTGGAGGTTGCTCGGCCCATTTAGCCTATCATGTGCAGAAAAGTGGCCGTAAAACATCAATCATCACCTAGTCTAAAAGGGCCAAGTAACTTCTAGATCTAATAAGATGAAGTAACACAAACTAGCCAGGGTATGAACTCAGATGCTAGAGGTCTGTGGCCAAGTGTGCTACTAGTTTAGCCATAGAGATACTGATTTTTTTCATTCGCTTGTTGACTACATGCGAAGGCCACCAGTGATTATAAATGATACTGTTCTCTGTTGATCATATCAGAAATGTGATCATAATAATTGTTGATGTACGGTGTTGTTGTCTGTTAGAGTGCACCTATAGATCCAATACCTTTGACTTCAGCACTTGCGGTTTCTGTTAGGGTTACCTGGGGCACCCTCCATGGTCTAGTTGGTAGTGCTTTGGGCCATAGATCACTACCACCAGAGCTTGAATCTCCGTGTGGGCGTATCTAAAGGTTGTTTCATCTCTGACTTCACTTCATTACCTTTGGAGGTTGCTCGAGCCATTTAGCCTACCATGTGCACAAAAGTGGGTGTAAAATATCATCATCTTCTGTTAGGGTTAACTCATCCTTAGTCCATATCAGTCTAGCCTCTGTCCCTAACAGAAGCCAAAACTCCTGCTGCCATAGCTCTCTGGGTCACTGAGACATACAAGCCTCCTCATCATATCCAGGAAGAATTTTTTTTATATTAAAGCAAAGAATTGTGAAATAAACATATTGACAAAATATCTGGTTAAATTACATAAAATGGTTGGTAAAATTGCTGAGTAAACATTTTTCAGGCAGTAAATGGGTGTTCATGACAGAATGCTCCCCCCCCAAAAAAAATGATCAAGAACAATTCTTACATCATAATCATGTAGCCTTGTAAAGAAGTCTTAGTAAGTGTGTTATCCAGGTGAAATGTTTTTCATCAGAATCTTAAGTAACCCTTCATCCAAATCAGGGTTGGGCTTAATCATAATCATAAGTAATTGCTGATTTCAAGTAATTGCTATTTCCAGATGCAATGAAATCATAATCGATTACATTGTAAAAATAATCGTAATCAGCGATTACTTTCACGATTACACAGTGTGTTTTGATTATTTACTATTTTATAATTTATGTCATGCCAGAGATGTGGTTTGGTATGTAAGGCAAAAGTTAACAATAGAACTGATTTAGCCATTGTTGTTGAAGTTTGGGGTGGAGACCCTGGCTGTCACCTATTGTTACCCATTGATGACTGCTGTCATATTTATACACATGATGATGATGATGATGATTTGTCAGTGTATTGGTTCTATGAACATGAAAGGAAAATGTGTTGAAACAGGCATTTCAGATTAGCTGGTGTTGTTTTCAGACGGTTAAGCCAAAGTTAGTCAGACAGCCAGCCGTCGTGCATGGCTTCTTTCTGACACCATCGTTTTAACAGCAACTCCAAATGATCCCGATAGGCCAGCAGTCGGGTGACAAACAGCCAATGAAATGAACACGTGCGTTAGTGAACATAAACAAGACTACATTCTCCAAATATTCAAACAATTCCATTGATATTGTTTGCACTAATCTCAGCTTGCGCTAATCTCAGTTATCTCTATAAATAAATACCTGTACATTCATGCCAAATGCATTAGTGAGCTCCGGTGGCCTAGCAGTTAAGTATCTGGCACTTGGTGTCATGGGTCACAGGTTCGATCACAGCAAGAGGTCGAAACTTTTCCAGAAATAAATTTCTTGGCTCACAACATCATGGGTGGCTGATCACATTAAATGGCGCTGCCATTTCCACTGAGTTATTAAAAATAAAGGGGGATGTTAAAGACCCCCCTGAGGACGTAAACGACTCTGGCAGTGACCACCCTCAGGGTATTTCGGCTCCGTCTTTCCGTACTGCTCCCCTATGAGTGGTGGGGAGGAGATTTCTCAACCACTCCAACATGTGCCGAATAAGCGACAGCCTGGGGATCATGATTACTTTACAATGTAATCATAATTGATTACATTCAAAATTAATGTAATCATAATCATAGAATTCTCAAGCAATCGTAATCGATTACTTTGGTCCTGTAATCACCCCAACCCTTATGAAAATAATCTGTATAATGTCACTGTCGTATTATACAGATTACCTGATTCTACATGTTACTGTTAATCTGTATAATTAGGTAATATGTATATTAGCCAAAATTTTCAGGTTATCCATCAATTGTTAACCGAGATTTAATACAGATTGCCCCCCCCCCACACACACCCACATTATATATATATATATAAATAATCAATAATCCACCATACAGCTGTTAATGTTCTGTACAGAGACACTCATGTTAGCTGTCTATATCATAAACAATAAATATTAACCATCTGTGGTACAACATCTCCGAATCTACAGAAAGTGTAGTAACCGACAGCCACCCAACAGTCACTAGCTGCCACCTTGTAGCCAGCTAATTTGTGTGGATTATATACGAGCGCAGCTGCTTTAACAGTTCAATTATATTGCTGTTCCTGATTCTATTCATCATGTAAATCTTATGAGTGATCAAGATGGGCTACAACTGTATCATTCACTCAAATTATTCTTATTTATGATCTAAAAGAATGCCATATATATATATATATATATATATATATATATATATATATATATATTGATCTTATATATATGGATTGATCATTAAAAATTGACACATTTTTCCATCATCAGCTGCAAACACTGTTTAGGATGATGCAGTTAATATTTTAGCATCAGTTTATTGACATTTGCAATTAATAAGTTAATGTCAAACAATATCAATACACGATTAGTCATATTCATACAATAAAAACATAATTAGTTTTGTATGTGGTGTCTGAGTGTCCTTGATGAACAGGTTAATTGTGGTAAGTTTGTTTGCATAAGGTTTTTATTGGATAATGAAATATACCAGTCAGAACCATGAATTACTTTAAGCATTTTGTAGACAACAGATAAATCGATGGGTTTGTTTTTTATTTATTTTAAGTGCATTGTTTCAAATACCTAATACCTGGTATATTGATTAGGTTTGAATTTTCTTAGATATCTGTAATACTTTTTGTGGGCCTTTTTCTTTGACAAGCATATTGAATACATGTGTCTGGAGGTTTGTGTGTGTGTGTGTGTGTGTATTTTTATAAATAATATCTGACCAACCATTAATGTAAATAATTAATCTAGGATGTGTCCTTTCAAAGTATGAGTTGAGCATTTTTCTCATTGTGCTATAATCTGACAGAAAGCTTCTGACAGACTTATTCTTCTACCTGATTTATTTAGTGACTTTCAGTTTGTGAAATATAACCGTCCACTCAGCATTATAATGCTGTACCTAAATGTCACTTCTTCTTTCACTTATCCTCTTCATCCCCAGTGTGACATGAGGCCACAACAATGTTTTGCCACAAGGTCCTGTCTTTAGCTGAGGCCTGAGCCTCACCCCATGACAGCCCCATCTCTTTCAGCTCGGCCATTACTTCTGTCGCTGTGTCATCTTTGGCCATCCTCACTTTTTTTTCTCCAGGCGGTGTCCATCTCAATGCCACTTTGGGGGTGCTGTCTTTGGGCATTCTCAGGGTGTGACCTAGCCAGGTCAGTCATCGGCGTTTGATTTCGAGGACAGCACTGTTGCAACCCGTCTTCTTACAGAGTTCCACGTTGGAAATTTTATTTGGCCAGAATATTCAGCAGATCTTTCTCAAATATCCATTGTGGGACGCATTGATCTTTGCCATGTCCCCTTTAACCACTCGCCAGCACTCTGAGCCATACAGTAGGATGGACTTCACATTACCGTTGTAAAGTCTTTACAACCTAAATGTCATGGTGACATGTTAATTATTAGTCATCTGCAGCCGGTCCATTGTAAAACTTTCACTTCCCTTATAAAGTAATATATGTGAATTTAGTGTGCATAATGTTGGTGTTTTGAAAAGATTAACTCTGTCAACTACCAGTCCAACATACTCTAGGTACGCTGGTCTGGTGTCTCCGTCGATTATCAATGAAACAACGCATTGTATTCAGGATACTACTGATATCATACAAACTGATTCTTGGCCTAGCCCCGCCTTATATATGTGAACTAGTACAATCGAAACAGTCTGGTCATCGACTGAGGTCAGATAATCTGTCAATACTGAATATCCCAAAGAGCAGAGACTTAAATCATATGGAGATGCTGCTTTTTGTGTTGCTGCACCAAATACATGGAATCACCTCCCAGAACACAGAAGATCTGTTTCATCCGTAGGACATTTCAAATCCAAATTGAAAACATCTATTTGATATTGCTTTTGGTGCCATCTACTAATAATGTTGATTATGATGCGGTATATATATATATATATATATATATATATATATATATATATTATTAGCCTATGTACAGCCCCTTAGAATGGTATAACTAATTTTGGGCCTTTAATAAGTATGCATTGTGATTATCATAGTGAGATTATTCTATTACTTCATTCATTATTACAACATATATCTAGCACATATTTCTATTACAGTTGGCTGATACTGAAGGATACATTTGTTGCCTATATAAGTCCTAAAACTGGTGCTATAGGAGACGTCTTGCTCATGGACAGAGACTTCAGTGTACAGAACGGTATTGTACATACTGGTATCAGCCACGGCTTGATTATATCTAACTTATGCAGGTTAGCGTGTTCTGCTGTTAGTTGCACGATGCATCTTTACCTGCTGGATTTATGTTGTGATATTTACTCCCTTGATCTCTGGGTGTTTCTCCATCGTCGAATAATTGAATCACTCCAGTCCTGTTCAGAATCTGTGATGATTTATTTCAAATTGATTAGAAATATTTGTTAATCATACTATCAAGCAACATTTCCAATATGCTTTAAATCCTGCATCATCAGAATAAATTCTAGTACAAGTTTATTATTCTAGCATTGAAGTCACCACTTTTTAAGCAAACTCACACCAAACCCGGTCTGTTATGTGTTTATTATTTCCTGTATGTTAATTGTTCATTAACCACATGTTCCTATTTTTCTCCTGTGACGTTTAAGACATCTAGTTATGAAATGTGAAACACACAGACAAGCTGATGAATGGGTTGATGAAATGAACAAAGCAGCAAGAGACACAGGCCAGGAGTTTACACAGACAAATAGATATCATTCATTTGCTCCCGTCAGAACCAATGCATTTGTTAACTGGTTTGTATACAATTATAATTTTGTTTGGGGGGGTTTCGGCCATATTTACTAATGATCTTTAAAAGAAATATAAGGAATATCATATTTACAGCACATTTGTATTTTGCAAAATATTAAAATATATACGGCAAACTCTTTGTTGAGATGAGTGCTAGAGAACAAGTTGATAAACTTATAAATCAAGGTTTTTTTGTAATCTGTATGTTTTTACAGGTTTGTGGTAATACTCGGGTGAAGACATGTTTGTGATCTTGTGAATTTTAAATATTAGTTAATTGAGACCCAGTTAATAGAAAGTGGACTGTGTGTGTGTGTGTGTGTGTCCCAACTTTATGGAACATATTACTAATGGATATCATAATAATTTCTTGAAATGTTTCGGTCTGTTTTTCAAAATTCACCTGTTTAAGGTTATTTTCACCAATAAATAATGTTTAGTTCTACATATATTTTATTTGGGTATTGCCTTTAAATTGGTCGTGCTACTAAGGCTGCCTTATTAATTTCAATTTAATATTTGTGTACTTCCCTGCAGGTTTGTAGATGGAGCCAACTACCTGGCCGCAGTTGCTGATGCCATAGAAGGTGCCAAAGAAGAAATATTTATCACTGATTGGTGGTAAGTGGTGTGAAGGTCGCATGATATCTTTGTGATCCTTGTGATGAAATTGGTGTTTGTCTTCCAGACAGTTCTCTCTCTCTCTCTCTCTCTCTCTCTCTCTCTCTCACTCACACACACACATACACACCTTTGCATTCAAATATTGGTAATGGGCAGATATATACGTTTTGTTGCAATTTCTGTAACAGCCACAGATGATGAAACTATATAGTTCTTTCCTCGTCCTACGGTATTCTTGAAATCATATGTATAATTTTAGCTACCTCTTTGTTTATTATTTTCTGCCCAACAGGTTGAGTCCTGAGTTATATTTAAAGCGACCAATAACTGAAGAACAGAGATTCAGGTTGGATTTGCTTCTTGGAAAGAAAGCCGTAAGTCATGAAAGGGATAATGCAAATTGAAGATTAGAAAACTACACTACATTTCTCGTGCATGTTAAGGACGAAGCTGTTTCAAAATGATGCGTACTCCTCTTTAGTGCTGTATCTTGTAATTTTATAAATATAATCATGATATGCCTTGCATGCAGACACTGGGTGATTACTCCCGAAAGGTGAACGAGCATGAGTATTATTATTTTTTAATTCCATGAGTACAAGTATCGTTAATGGCACTAGTACAGTTATTACTACCATCAAATGTATAAGTAATTAAATGTGAGTTTGAGTATGAGAAACATAACCATTACATTTAAAAATGTAATCCTAATTGCTTTTATGATTACAAATGTTTTCTTCACTGTATGGACGTTTTAATTTTTAACATTCATAAACCAACATATGATATTTGAGATAGTTGTTAATTCATATCCTTTCCAACTCTATTTGTATAATATATGAAAATTGTTTCTTGTGTTTAAATATGGCCATTATTCTTGATACACATCAGGGATTCAAATGTCTGGTTACTGATCTTTCCATACATAGTAATATATAGCAATGATGTTTGCTTACATTACTAATGACTGGATTGATAATTACCAAATAAAAGGTTATGATACAGCTACCTGAGTAGCAACAGATCTCAATCTTTGGGCCAACGAGCAGAATCACACCAGATTCAGGAGCTAGCATGGCAGATTAAGGAATGACTCATACAGGAGAGTAGGTTGACTGGGTGATGAGTAAGTCTTGTATCGCAAAGCAATATTCTTAGTCAGGATACGATTAGAGCTTGAATCATGGATCAGGGGATGCAGTGATACAAAATAAATCATATATATATATATATATATATATATATATATATGTGTGTCTCTTTTTCAAAAATGTTTTTAGTGTAGGCACCAGCTTTGAATTGTCAATATAATGATCTGTTCTGGCTAGTTTTTAGATCTCTGATTTTTAGCACAGGTTATTATATCAGTGATGGCCACAGTATTATGGTTTTGGGTGTAGATGTGATCATAAAGTAATCATAAAGGCAATTATCTTGTCACTGACACAATTAGATATCAGTACAATTACCTGAGAAGATTTCACTTCCATGAGCACGCACTGTATGACTAATAAATATACTCATGCTCTAGGTGAAGAGCATGATTCCTTCCTCATGCTCGTCCCACGTCTGCTCGTGTATCCATTTCACCAAATTGTTACACGCTATTTTATATGTCAGTATTTTCTTTGAACAGGCACAAGGTATTCATGTTTATGTGTTATTATTCAAAGAGATGGAAGCAGCACTTGGTATTAACAGCTTACACACCAAACAGACCTTGGTGAAGCAACATCCAAACATTAGAGTGAGTTTATCAAATTTATGCAAATATGTTACACAAATTTTGATACTATAGACAATTTCTGCGAAGCGTGCGCAGTCCACATCTACTGTAGTTTGGTCAGTGAAGCCATGTAGTAGCATGGAACAAGAAGTGTAATTCACTAATTGTTTGTAAATTTATATTTTGGGGGATTTACAGAACTAAATCAATCAAAAAAGTTGTTGCAGCAGTTTAATTTTTATTAAATATCATAGAGTTAGTTTTACTAATAGATAAGATTATTTGTAGGGGGGAAGTTGACAGTTTATTTTTGCCTTAAAAATTACATGTTATTGAAAATAAATCATCACATTAGGAACTGTAATAGACATGGTATCAATATAAGAAACATATTGTAATCTCCGTGATCTCACAATTGGTAGAAGAATATTTTTATTGGATGGTTCAGAGAGCTCTGTGAAACACGACCCTCAAACGGCCATTTACTAGATGGCGCAGTCGTCCCAGAAATTGTCTATTAAGTCTGATTTTAACTATGACATTTTATAATAATGGGATTTTTTATTTAAGTTTTGTCTGTTGTTTATCATTAGAAGTACCATAATTGTTATTAATGCTGTACAACAACAAAAAATATATATTTTATGCCCATTAAAAACCCTGTGATTTGAAAAATAAGCACATCCTTTATGGTAAACGTTACTGCACTCCTGTGAATACAAAATGGAGTGTTTGGTAATTTGGTTTTAAATAAAGAAAGCTGTCATTGATCATGTATAGTTATTGTTTTATTTCACTTAATTTTGTTAATTCAACAAATAGTTAGGAAAGTAAACTATTTTACAGTTGAATAGAGCTGAAAAGTTGCCCAAATAACCAGTATGTTTTATCTATAGATGTTTATGACCTATGTATGGATGTTTTGTTGTCATGTGACCTATGTATAGATGTTTTGTTGTCATATGACCTATGTATGGATGTTTTGTTGTCATATGACCTATGTATGGATGTTTTGTTGTCATGTGACCTATGTATAGATGTTTTGTTATCATATGACCTATGTATGGATGTTTTGTTGTCATGTGACCTATGTATAGATGTTTTGTTGTCATATGACCTATGTATAGATGTTTTGTTGTCATATGACCTATGTATAGATGTTTTGTTGTCATATGACCTATGTATAGATGTTTTGTTGTCACCTATTATGATTCTATTGAACCTTTCTGTTAAATAAGCTGTGATTGGTGAGTAAAACATTTGGCTCGTCGAATATTTCTTCACCCACTGAATAAAACACGCTTATCATCAGTATTTTAATGTTAAACAATGATTAAAATACACATCTTACATTGATAAAAGGTTTTTAAATTGTTATACTCTTCACCATCTGTACTCCACGAGTTACAAACCGGTTCTACTCCTGAATGTAATCATTAGCCTTGAAGTGCAACAGTGGGATGGTGTATCAGTATTGATTAATAATAATAATATTAATAATAATAATAAGTTTGTTTGCATGCTGAAAAAGAATATTTAATACATGAAAAATGCAAAATTAAAATGTCTGCCATATCCTTAACGTTTTACCAACAAGTCCCCTTTGAAACAACAGTAGATATATTTGATCGAGTTCTTACATAACAACAGATTTCCTTCTGTTGAAACTAAATAATTACTTGGTTATTATCCTAATTTGGGTACGTAATAAAGTGAAACGGTGTTATTCTAGATGATTATTCAAAGATGATGTTCCTATTGTTACAGGTATTAAGACATCCCGATGGTATTACATTGTGGTCTCATCATGAGAAGATAGTGGTCATTGATCAAAGGATAGCCTTCCTTGGAGGCATCGATCTGTGTTTCGGAAGATGGGACACCAAATCACACAGGTTTGTCGATGAACATCTTACGTTGAAATTGATGTGAGATTGTATAACTGATGAGGGAGCCATACAAGTTAATCAGCTCTCCTGAAATGTATCTACTAATAATGTTATCTTTATGTGTACTGAGAAGTATATTATTACTGTTCTAAGTAAAGTGTGTGTGTGATGTGTGTGTGTGTGTGTATATTTGTGTGTGTGTGTGTGTGTGTGTGTGTGTCAACACTGCTGTAACCCCCACTTACATACTTTACTGTTGTTTTATAATATCCAGACTTTTTTAATTGACTGAACCAACCATAGAAGATATCTGCCTAAAACAGATAACATGTTGTACACACTTCCAGTTTAGATCATTAATATTCGGATCACAACCACGGTTTTAACAAGCGTATATAACAAAATGACTAAAGGATTTTAAGAATATTTTGAATTCTTATTTTCACAAAAACTCATATGTTGCCTTTCCGTTTCGGATCATGACCTATAAAACTGGCAGAAGAGTTTAAATCACATATGCTGTGCTTTGAGTACATTCTATAGGACAAGCTTTTGTTATGCCGTTAATGTATTTCTTCAACACTGTCATCTGCCATCACAAGTATGATGACCAAGTAGCCAGCTGAGTATCCTGTGATTTGATATAATATTAATAACTGATAAATATTTTTTTATGGTATGGATTAGAATAAAACCAAAATTCGGATGGATCTAGAAGGCTACTGGGCTCACGTTTATTATATTTAATTCCATATCTGACGTGTAACCAATATTTAATAATATCTAGTGTTAAAATATGCAAATGAAATGTTTTAACTGGTTCAGTAGTTTTGGACCACTTAAGACATTTGTGATTAGGTAAATTGATTAGTTTTCAGGAAAACATAAATTTTGTAAATGATTTAATTGTTGTTTCATTTTGTATCCGAATTAGGTTAACAGACTTGGGCACAAAAACTGTAGCCAAGGATTTGGATACGAGTGACTCGGATTCCGAATCTGATCCGCTGGATGTCATCGAGGAGGAACCAGAGGAGGAATTTGTCAACATTAACCTCAACAATAACAGTAATGGTCAGGATGGCACCAGTGACAACACCGATGATGATAATGATGATGATGGTGATGTTGTTGATGTACATCATCACATTTCTGAGTCCAGCGATGACATTCAGTTTTCGGAGAGAAGTCGCTTGAGACCCAACACAGCGAATGAGAACAACTACTCGACCATACATCAGAATGTGGATTTGAATTTGAACAACAATGGCAATGGGGAAGATGCGAGGAAGAGGGAGAAGAAACTGGCAGAAAGAGACTGTAAGACGGGAAGCTATCCTCCTCCGCCTGAGCCCTTCAGAAGTATTACTTCCCATCTGAAGTGGGACAGTGATGCCGACAGAGATACGGAAGAGAGTGACGTTGACATGACTCCAAGTCACGATCACCATGTTCGGGAGAAGACGAAGCAGCAGAAGGCACTTTTGAAGTTGAATCCGGACTGCAATGGCAGTTATGCCAATCCAGATGGGGACATAATTATCAGTGATGAAGGTCTCAACAAAGCCTCAAAATCTGGATCTGGTTCTCGTTCCTATCTCAGTGATAATGAGGTGAGGAATAGAAGGATGCAGAGTGAGCAAGGCCAATCCAGACATCAGGATGGCCGAGATCTCAAGGTCAATAGTGATTGTGATCCAGCCTCCTGTTTACATGATATGACGGATAATGCACATCATCCACTGTATAATGGAAACACCAACTTCAGTCATAGAAGTGAGCTATCTGTTAATGTATCAGCGAAACAGAATTATTTGACTGTGAATGATAATCATGTTATTGGTGAATCTAAGCAAGATGAAGGTCATCACGTTGGTGGAGGCTTGTCCTTTAATAGAGCAGCAAATAAGGAGACGAGATGCGATGTTCCAGTCATCGAGATCACCGACACAAGCCGTCAAGGCCGTGGAAGAAATGCGAAACCGATACTCCGCAAAATCCAGAAACAGATGACATTCGACGAAGATGACATCGAATATGATATCGATAATGAACTGACTGGGTTTGTCTCAGCTCAGGATTCAGAATACCACAAGACCAATACTGGATGTGATACAATGACAAATGATAAGTCCAAGCAATGCAGTTATAAAACTGCTGAATTGCGAAGTAAGTCATCCAAGATTCCAGCCTCAAAACAAGACAGTGCAGCCTCAAACGCTTCCGGATCGAGTATGGACAGTGGAATCACAAAAGATGGAAATCCAAAATCGTTTAGCACGTTTCTGGAGATGGTCACGTCACAGAAGCTGCCAGCTGATGGACAAGAACAAAACCAGGATCCAAATAGTCACGAAACGTCGTCCGTATTCCAGACAGGACCAATGGGACTCTCTGTTGGGGTGACTATGATGCGATTTACCTTTTTTTCTTCAATGAGAATGAGAAATAATTCAATAATTGGCCCATCAATTATTTTTTGGTATTCTTTATATCACTAGTTTTCACTTAGCAGTTAGTCTTCTTCCAAGCATCGGGGCTGTGATTGTTGTGTGATAATCCAAATTTCCCACTGATAATTTCCAATACAAACCGGTGTCATGTCACTGTCATTAAAAATATCTCAACACATCTTGGAAGATCTACGTCTATTACTTCATATGAAGATCTAATGTGGTCAATATTTAATTTAATGTGCTGCTGTTTTAGCCCCACTTTTGTCCATATGTTTTGCTAAATGAGTAATATTTAATTGGTATGTATTTATTTGTGTGTGTGTGTGTGTGTGTGTGTGTGTGTGTGTGTGTGTATGTGTGTGTGTGTGTGTGTGTGTTATCCCTCAGCCCCCCACCCACCTGTACAAACCTATCACCTACACCAACAACTCAAGAAATATTTTATTTTAAACTACAAACTATCAGCACATAATCCACAGTAATCAGTTGTCATCCGTGGCTCGGTCAACCAGCAACTGTGTTAAAAGCCTCCTTGGTCCAACTGGTAACACATTGGATCACAGATCTGAAGGGTGTTTAATCTTTGACTTCATGTCATTACCTTTGCATGATGATGATGATGATGATGATGATTGGTGTTTTATGGCCACTTTTGTGCACATGGTAGGCTAAATGGGCCGAGCGACCTCCAAAGGTAATGAACTGAAGTCAGAGATGAAACACCCTTCAGATATGCCCATGCCGAGATTTGAACTCGGGTGGTAGTGATCTGTGGTCGAACACACTACCATCTAGACCACGGAGGTGCCCTGTAATATTTAATTGGAAAGAACATATCATATATTATGTTTTGAATTGTGATGTTAGCACAGATATCAGTTTTCAGCTCAGTAAAATTCATTCAATTTTAAGGTGCCTTAAACTGATATATAAATACCTATCTGTTTGACCACATTTAGATTCTTCCCTAAAACAATTCGCTATTTAATTTGAGTCATCTTGTATAAAGAAACTATCTACAGTAGGTCCCCATTATACAGCAGCCCATTATAACCCAAAATTGGATATAACACGGTCAGACCTTGGACCTGATTTCGTGGAATTTTTACAGGAAATGGCATGAAATCTCTCACCGACAGATAAAGTTTTGCATAATAATATGACTGCGTTTTCAAAGTTTGTAATTCACATGTAAAAAAACATAGCCAACAGTCAGAACGTACCCATTGTGAGACTCCACCCACTAAATAAGGCTGATTCCGCTTTTTTTAATTCCCAGCTATTGCATATTGTTTTAATTGTTGAAATTAAGAATCATGTTTTGTATTTAAAAGACCTGTTTTGATCATTTTTTATCCGTTGCTACCTTCATCTGAAAAACCTGCACTATTTCTGGCAGATGACTATCACCAATCCAACATTGCTGTTTCTTTGTGCACAATTTTACAGAAACATTTTATTTTCCACAGAAACACTGAGGTAATATTTATGTTTAACTTTAAGTCAACAAAGTTGTATGCTATCTTCAAGATGGTGCAAAACGAGGTGAATACATGAAATGCCTATTATCGTCCACCCGGACAGTGCTCTGTCTCACTTCGCGGTGTTATAATGGGGGTGTACTGTACCAGTAGTTTATGTTAAAACAACCCATTTTGGGCCAATGGGCACTTTTGATGCAAAATTATTGTGATCTTAGTGAGCAATATCATTCTAGGTATCCTATTTTCTTATGCATGCTTCACTTCCTCCATCTGACGGCTAAGCTTGAGTGAGAAAGACTTTGATTAAAATAATTGGTTATCCATATAAAGATTCAGCTGTGAAGGTGTCATCTTCCTCAAAATTCCAAAATGTTAAATATATAACATTTTTAAACACAAGTTAATGAACTGATCGTGCCTTGGGCATTGTATAAGACTAGCACCGATATGCCATAACGCAACTGATCTCACATTCTCCGTACTTCCATCAGTACACAACGCCAGACATGAAGCCGACCCAGAGTGCCAAGTCCGGATCACCTCGTCTGAGACAGCGTATTCGACCACCAAAATTATCATTTGGTATGAAACATTTTGGCAGAGGAGCTGCTGCCCTAGATGAGGACACGGCTGCAACACTGGCAGAGGCCGATGGACACCTGCCATCACCCTACATCAAGGAAACACCAAGGGCCAAACACGCAGTTCACTACAATGGCACGGGTACCGAACCGAGCGTCACATTACAGCTTGGACCAAAACCAGCTACACCTGAAGTACCGAAGAAAAGAATCTATGACATCAAGGAACGCTTCAGGAAAGACAAGATGATGTCCATAGATGTGACGGATGAAATGGTTGCCTCTTCTTGGAAGGACAGGTAAAGTAGAGAATTTATTTGTATTGTTCATCCCGTTTGGGTTTATATTGATTTGTGCCGTTTTTTGCAGGCTCCGAGTTAGATGTGCATTCGTTGATATTGCTACTGGATGGGATAACGACGATACTACTTATTACTGGAATGTTTTTCTTCATATATATATATATATATATATATATATATATATATATATACACTGAGAATTATGTTGATATTTACAGGGTTGTAGTGTAATAGCCTGTAGGGCGCATTTGATGGTCTATTTATAATATAATGTTTGTCTTATTTCAAATGATATATAATTCTATTTACCTCTTGATTACTGTTATAATACTCAGAAGGTGCAATGCTGACTATTTGATCTCAGTTGGGAAAATATGTGTTCACATTTCTATATTGTTGTGTTATTTTATTCAGGGACTCTAAGATTACACGGGTAGCTTCTTTTTACACACACACACACACACACACACAATGAAGAACAAAACAGCAGTGCACCGATGAAATTTTGATATATATATTTTTAGTGCACCATCTTGTGGAGAATGTATATTTTATATGACTGTCGTACTTTTTATGTCACTAGGTACAAACGATATATGGCTTTGTACAAACAAACAAACAGGTAATAACAGCATAAAGAGTACCTGTTGTATTATTTGCAATGCTTATACCTTTATGTTGTTATATTGTGTTATAGAAAACATTTCACATTATAACCAGAATGTTGTAGTAATTACCGTATTGATATCATACTAATATTAGACTGTATTGTTGTTGTTTTTTTTTACATTTTCAATCAGAATTTGAAATCTGTTGTGCATTCACAAATGAAGATATGACACACATAATTCACTTCATTTAATTAATTTATCAGTTATATATATATATATATATATATATATATGAAAACAATATATAAAATATATATATATATATATATATATATATATATATATTGAACATATATACAAGTTATTACAACTAAAACATGTCCTTTTATTTGGGTTGAATGCATTGAACTTCATTATGCTAAAATGTAAAAGTATGTTGTAGTTGTGTGTGTGTGTGTGTGCATGTGTGTGTGTGTGTATGTTTAGTCTCTCGATCACTACTATTATTCTGATTGTACAGATTGGCACTCTGACAGTAAAGTGGTTAGAGAACTGTGCTGCAAACCTCCAGGTTGTGAGTTAGAATCTGGCTCATACCTGTGTTTGTAGGATTGGTCTCCCTGAGCAATGCCTCCTCGGCTGTATGTCTCAGATATGACCAGTGCCGAGGTGGCTAAAAACTCAACCAATCAACAAATCAATCAGTGAGAGGTTTTGTACACTGCAATTATATATTAAAGTATATTATACATATAAACAATTAAAAACGTTATTTACTACAACTATAAGTCATACAGCTGTAAATAATATATTTTTATTCAGTTTATCGCTTTAAATAACATAAGATTAGCGAAGTTTATCAACTACATCGAAATATAAAAAGGAACAGTCAATTCAGCAAGTTAATTACTACGCACCAAGGAAAGTGTCAACATAAATAGATTTATTTAATAAAAACAGCGGACACTACACATCAGTGTGATAATTTCATGTAAAGCTCATTAAATGCACAGTAAAGATTATACTGTATTTTTGTGCTTACTGTTTGTTTTCCCAATAGGTATTAACATAATTACTGTCACGCCTAAATGTGGACAATGTAGATTGAGTACGAATAGCAAATTTAGATGTCTTAAAAATAAGACGGAAAATTATATTTTTTATGCCTGAAAGCATTTCTGTTGTCATCTATATGACTATGGTTATATTATTATGCAAATTTAGGTACACTTTTATGGTGTGTGTGTGTGTTTTTAGTAACATTTTCTATTGTATTTAACCATTTCGTGCGAAACAATATGCTCAGATGAATAATGGTCTCATTTAGTGGCTCACTTATGACGGTAGACACTTTAATACTGAAACTGAATTATAATTGACACAATCTGTTTCTAGACATCTTGAGGTGTAACTGTTTACTCCATGTGCATGACGGGTAGATTCGTTGTCCGTATTTGTTCAATAAAAATATCATGTTTCTTTTCTGGTTTAAAATTGTCTTGGTGTTATTGGCAGGCCAAATGCGATAATGTTGTTTACTTTATGGCATGTTTATGTGTATGTTACAACATTTGTATTATGTATTATGTGGCATGTTTGTCATTACCTAATTGCATGTATGTTGTTATGCACCTTGTTGCATGTTTATCATTATATAAACCCGATGAAATGTTTATCTTTATATAGCTTGTGACAAATTTATCATTCTGTACCTTCTTACACATTAATTAGTATGTACTTGACATTTTTTGCATCATGTACTATAGGACAGGTTTTACCAGTGCATGTAGCTCATGTGTTGACACTGCCTGTAGCTCATGTGTTGACAAACATATTGGCCGTGTTTACATTTCTGCCGTGTTTACATTTCTGCTTGTTTAAAATAAAGTTTCTAAAAATGAGACGAATCAAAAAGGCAATTATTAGAGAGTTTCGAAACAATGCACGCAAGGAAGTATTTCAAAATTCATTGACCACAACTAAATACTTTTTGAAGTAAATTGATGTTCAAGGAATTAATGCTAAAATAATAATTTAATTTAAATTCTGTCTTATTGTAGCATTCATGATACCAGACAGATCCTGAATCCACATGAACTAGTTGAGAAGGAAGGTCGAGCAGGTGAGGTTTGTTTCTGGATAGGCAAGGATTACGCCAACTTCATCTACAAGGACTTTGTGGAGCTGGATAAGCCATTTACTGGTAAGCTATTACAAGGTGTCCTTAGTATTGGCAATAGTTATATCTGGATCAGGTTCTAACATACCGTATATACTGGCGTATAGGTCAGTTTATCTGCCGGGTCTACTTATACGCAAGTATATACGGTACTGTTTTACATCTGTAGTTCTTTCTGTGTGTGTGTGTGTGCAACCTATATTTAGCATAGGTACTACCATTCGTTTTGTCTAACGTTCCATATTGTAAATCAATATATATTTATCTGTTTTGATAATATTTGATGTTAGTGTTTATAACTTATTTGATCTCCAATTAGCTAAACCATTCCGATGATGTTTTGTCTTCCATTTAAACAGTTACAAGTCGATCGTAAAAACTGTTCAGTAACAATGTTGTTTTCTGACCCGATGCAGGCTTTTTAAATTACCCGAAGACTATCTTGAATGAAATGCTGAAAATTCCAAGTTCTGTTTTGGGTTAAAATTTGGCTGAAAATTGTTGAGCATGTGCTACAAAGATGTCACGGTTGATTGGATAGCTCCAATTAAATATGCTTCACAATGGTTCATTCAGATAATGGTAGGGGGGACTGTTTTAGTGCAGCGATTATGAAGCAGTACCACAAACGTAAAAAAATCAGGATTCAAGTTACTTATATTGGTGGAATATTTCACCGGAGAGTCATCCCTCAGCCATGCATGATATCTAAATAACCTTTCACTCAATTACTCGCTCACTCACTGGGATGAGGCTAATACTCTTAGTTTGCCATAGCATAATGGTTTGTACAATGCCCTGTAAGTGTAACTCTCCAGATTATGGATTTGAGTTAGACTCATACATCCGTTTGTGGAATGCGTCCCTAAGAAGTCACCTTTCAGCCACATGTTCCAATGACTCACTCACTCCACGTTTACTGATGCCTCCATTGGCTAACTGGTAGTGTGGTTGGGCACAGAGTTATAGCACCTGGGTTCAGAAGGGTGTTTGATAGCTCACTTTGTCTCATTACCCTTGGCGGTTGCTCGGCCCATTTAGCCTACCTTGTGCACGGAACTGGCCGTAAAACATCAACGTTTACATTTTTACTCCATGTTTACTGTATTCCTTGTATGGATGTGGACTATATTGTGACTCGGATCTCCATTTTGCGTCCATTTAATATGACCTTAAATGTTCTAACGTATATCTTGTGTAAGATGGAGTATATTTGTGTATAACGCAAAGTATGACTTAAATAATTTTGTGGAGTATTATTTTAGGAGAGACGGTGCCAAATACGGTAGATCTAAATGTCTGGTCAGTAGATCTAAATATCTGATCAGTAGATCTAAATATCTGATCAGTAGATCTAAATGTCTGTTCAGTAGATCTAAATCTCAGATCGATGTTAAGCACTTCGGCAATACGTATGCCGTAGATGACAACTGGGAATAATCTGGTTTTCTTAAGAATGTTAATTAGTATATATGTGATATGAAGTATTAATATATCACGGTCAACAGATGTGTATCAGTATGTTACATATATTATTAGTGATATTGAGTGATACTGTTATCATAAATTATTATCACATCAGAAGCTAGTTCTGTTTTCTCATTCTGTTTATATACTCCATATATGTTTGTCACTTCTCTGTTTTATTGTATTACCTCCAGCATATGGAGATGTCTGGTTGCTTTTTCTCGCTTGTTTATGTTTTATCATATTAGACCCAACACATTCGGAAGTCTGGTTGCTATTTGTTACGTTTCTGTGTTTTACCACACTACACTGAACACATTCAGAAGTATGGTTGCTATTTGTTACATTTTTGTGTTTTACCACATTACACCCAACATATTCAGACATCTGGTTGCTATTTGTAACGTTTCTGTGTTTTACCACATTACACCCAACATGTTCAGACATCTGGTTGCTATTTGTAACGTTTCTGTGTTATCACATTACACCCAACATACTCATAAGTCTGGTTGCTATTTGTAACGTTTCTGTCTTTTACCACATTACACCCAACATAGTCAGATCTCTGGTTGCTATTTATCACTTTTCTGTGTTATACCATGTTACACCCAACAGATGGAGGTGTATGGCGGTCACTCAATGATGAACCGTTGAACCTGGTTGCTGATAATTAACCGTCTCCTGTTTTTGTTCCAGACATGGTAGATCGTACACAGGTCCCACGTATGCCATGGCACGACATTGGCTGTATGGTGGCTGGCAGAGCTGCGAGAGATGTGGCACGTCACTTTATACAGCGCTGGAACTTTACCAAGCTCAGCAAACAGAAGGCCAACAATAATTACCCATTGATATTACCGAAGACATACAGTAAGGTGTCTCTACCACAGTGGGTTGTCAGCGAGTCATACTGTGCCAATTGTCAGGTATGGTGATGGCAGTGGTTATGGTGGTGGTGATGATGATAATGATGATGATGACAGTGAAGATGATGATGCTGATGATGATGATGATAAAGAAATATTTCTTTTGACCAAAGTTGATTTCATATGGAAAAGATTTAACAATTATACAAACATGGCAAATTTAATATACTGGCATACAGTTACCATACTTTATGTTGGATGTTTCGATAACAAAACTGGGCACCTCCGTCATGTAACTGGTAGCGTGTTGGATCACAGATCACTACCACCTGAGTTCGAATCTTGGCATGGGCATATCTGAAGGGTGTTTCATCTTTGACTTCGCTTCATTACCTCTGACGGTCGCTCGGCCCATTTAGCCTAACATGTGCACAAAACTGGCCGTAAAACATCAATCATCATCATCATCATCGAAAACAAAACTGAGGATTAACTTTTCTGTTAGTCTAATATATTTATTTATGTTTAATTTGGCTCTTTGGGGGGATGATGTTACTTCCCAATAATATCAGTGAAAGAAATATCAGTAGAATTGATTTTTCCAACAAAGAAAAGAATATTTTATTTCAGAACTCATTCTTATTTCAGATTCTGAGGAGTTCCTGTGAGTGGTCAGCGGGTATAAAGACTATTGAGTGTTCTATACACGAAGCTTATATAGACCTTATACTGAAAGCTAAACACTTCATCTACATAGAGGTAACCATTATGGCTTTGTGTATTTTATGGTGATTTTGTTTTCACAAGATAATGATCGGTGGTTTTATAGGTGGTGGGGTGAGTGAGTAAGTGAGTGAGAGAGTGAGTGAGAGAGAGAGAGAGATAGAGAGAGTGAGTGTGTGTGTGTGTTGGAATTGCATTCTTAACATATATTTACTTATTTAAATCATGTTACATCATACATTTTTATCCTATTATTTACTGCTAATAATTAATAATACCCGTCACACCACCATACTTGCCTCGTAATATCTTCCCTTGTTAACTGTACTCTGTCCTACATGTGTATGCGTTTCATTCATCTTATTGCTATGTCCGATGCTATTTGATATTCAGGCCTTGACAAATTATATCAAGTAGACTCTTATTCAAGTTTCAAAAACAGCGGTCGTACAGCTATCACATCCCGGCCAAGAACCACACTGAGATGCTGGCTACATCTATCACTCAGACCACGAATGGGATAATTTTCCGTATTAAAAATGCATAAACTTGAGTTTAAGGTGCCATCTTCCGTAACTTATTACTCTATTCTCCAAATTCTATATATTATACCCAGTTTGTTCTCATTCACAGATATAATGCTTTTGATTATCCCTGAATTTTGAGTTCACGATTTGATTAATAGTTCAGTGATCTATTTTTGCGGTCTTATCAGCCACAAGTGAATCGTGTTTGGTACATCACTAAAGTCATTGCTATGAAAACAAAAGTTTATCTTGATGAATTATACCTAACAGCTGTAACTTGAACAAAATTTTTTATATTAATAATAAATCTGTATTATTAGAAAATAAGTGTTGCATCATCTGGCACAGATAGCTCATATCAAACGACTCCTTATGTCAAATGTCTCCTAATTGTAGCATTTTTACAGTCCAACTATCCACAGTATACAGGGAGTGTTGTATATTAATTACTATGGTGTGGCACAAAACATATCTTTTTTAAGTGATGCTATATCAGGGATGAGAGTTTTTGGGTATTTGCTGGATTTCCCATTTTTTCCAGAGCCAAAAATAATGGTTTTGGAAAATGGCAAGTGGGTTAAATTGGTGGTTTGAAGAAAATTTCTCGTTCAAAACACATGTTTTATCCCACCTCAAGTAGTCCCACAATGTCCTAAAAATGCACAAAACCCTAATTTTTCTCAGGAGGGGGCTGACAATGCTCTCCAAATCCCCAAGCTACATGTGGCTCACTACACTCTGCAGTTTTGTTTTATACTTTCAGGGTTTTTAAAAGGCCACTCTCATGCCTGGGAATACTTGTCTGATTTTCCATGATAAATATTAAATTTAATGGAATCGTTTTCTCAAATTAAACTTCGTTCACTTTGTATCACATGCGTATACTTGGTCGAATACACACACTGAAGAACATGTTTAAAGTATCATAATTATTGAAACATTTTATGTACTGTTTGCTTGCATGTTTGTAATGAATTTGTGCTTTGTGTTTGAAGAAAAGAGACGGATGTCTTTTGTGCTTCTGTGGAATGTGTTCATTATTAGCTAACATTTTAGTCATATTAATAGCTGCTTCGTTGTGTTACTTGACAGAATCAGTTTTTTGTAACAATCATGGACAGTGATGTGGTGGAGAACCAGATCGCACGCGCCTTGTATGAAAGAATAATTGCAGCACACAAGTAAGCTCATCCAATAACAACGCCTTCTCTCGTCACACGATCACGTTTGTAGCCATCTAACTCGCGTACTCGTGTTCCTCATATTCTATTCCGTACACCGAATAACCTTTATTGTTACTGATGCGTTTTAAGGGTCATCGCTAGCTTGTTTTGAAAAATCTTTGGTGAGTGATTGTACTTTTGATTTTAGGAGTCATGGTAATTGACTATATTAAAGTGCATATCAGTGAGGATTTGAATGTGTTCACACAGTAGTTAAGAAATATGACCAATAATTTCTATTATAGTACATATTGCACTCAACTGTTGTCATACTGATTATATGTTCATGTTTGTCGTATTAGTTTGGCATTATCTGTGTTATAAAGTAATATAATCTGGTGTGTACATTAAATAAATAAACCTCTTCTAAAAATAGGTAAAGAACAAGTAAATAAATAAGGGAAATCATTTTTAAATTTATAGAACTGAATAAAAAGCTTCTGTATATCAATATTTTGATAATACATATTTTGTGTGTGCGTGTGTGTGTGCGTGTGCGTGTGTGTGTGTGTGTGTGTGTAAATGCATGTGTGTGTGTGTTTACACTTAATTTTTATTTGACTAACAATAATTTGTTTGTTCTATATTAGGAAGAAAGAGACATTTCGTGTCTACGTAGTGATGCCGCTGTTACCAGCTTTCGAGGGCGAGTTAGGTACCAGTACGGGTACTTCAATACAGGCTGTCACACACTGGAACTATGCCTCAATATGTCGAGGTGGAAAATCGTTACTCGAAAGACTAGCTAAAGAAAGTACGTTTGATCAGCTACCTTTTCCCATAAATAATGGCTGCTGAAATGTGACGACATGTATTTGATTTGATCTCAAAATACGAATGCTTTCTTAGTCTTAAGTTAGATGTCTAAATGCCAAATTTCTTTACTGATGTGTTCCTTTTTTATGTTGTAATGGTTGTCTTTGGTTTATGTAGATTAAAATATGGTAGAGCCTTTTCTGCAATTACCATACACATATATTATCAGTATCATGCCATATAACCCCATTATCCTATAATGATCACTTAAGGTGACGTCTGAAGGTGATAGTTTATAAGTTTAATTTTGCTGCATTTTTATTATAACCCAACTATCCAGTATCACTGCTATTAGATCTGTATGTATTTATTTGTGTGTGTGTGTGTGTGTGTGTGTGTTATCCCTCAGCCCCCCCCCACCTGTACAAACCTATCACCTACTTTTAAACTACAAACTATCAGCACATAATCCACAGTAATCAGTTGTCATCCGTGGCTCGGTCAACCAGCAACTGTGTTAAAAGCCTCCTTGGTCCAACTGGTAACACGTTGGATCACAGATCTGAAGGGTGTTTAATCTTTGACTTCATGTCATTACCTTTGGATGATGATGATGATGATGATGATGATGTTTGGTGTTTTATGGCCACTTTTGGGCAATCGGTAGGCTAAATGGGCCGAGCGACCTCTAAAGGTAATGAAGCGAAGTCAAAGATGAAACACCCTTCAGATATGCCCATGCTGAGATTCGAACTCGGGTAGTAGTGATTTGTGGTCCAATCCACTACCAGTTAGACCATTACCGTTGGAGGTCGCTCGGCCCCTTTAGCCTAACATATGCACAAAAGTGGCCATAAAACATCAGTCATTATCTACAACTTCCGATTTTAGAAATGGCCTATTGTAGCCACACCATATCAGACGATTAAACAGATAAAAGGAGGTTACACTAAATTATTGATTTTTTTTCATTGTATCAGTAAATCCCACTCACTCATTCACACTCAAATGCTCATTTATCTTTTCCAGTGAGAGACCCTTTTGAGTACATCACATTCTTTGGACTGCGAACCTATGAAAAACTATGCAACAGACTGGTTAGTATAGAAAATAGTACAACGTCGGACATTCTTCATATACCTCAGCGGCATTATAATTGTGACGTATTTAAGTAAACATATTCTAGCATTTGTTTTACGGGTCATACATAATAATCAGCGTAATCTTCAGATCGTATAATTTACAAATTCCCACTTTTATTTCTCTGAAATTAGCAACAACATATGTTCTTCCCAGATGAATGGAGCACTGAACTTATAATTATCATGGATCGAGATAACCAGCTAACCTTTTTCCATAAATATGCATGCACGAATCCATGCATGTAATAATCCATGCATATAATAATCAATGCGTATATTAATCCATCTGTATAGTAATCCATGTGTATAATAATCCATGCATATATTAATCCATGCATATAGTAATCCATGCATATAATAATCCATGCATATAATAATCCATGCGTATAATAATCCATGTGTATAGTAATCCATGCGTATAATAATCCATGCATAAAATAATCCATGCGTATAATAATCCATGCATATAATAATCCATGCCTAAACACGTACACTTATTTACCTTATCAGAAAACAGAGTTGGTGTACGTACACAGTAAGCTGATGATTGTTGACGATCGGAGTGTGATTCTTGGTTCGGCGAACATCAATGACAGAAGTCTTCTCGGTAAACGCGATAGCGAAATAGCAATAGTCATAGAAGATAAACACATGGTCACCACCACGTTTAATGGCGTCACCGTCGAAGTCGGAAAATTTGCTTCGGACATGCGCAGGAACATTTTCAGGTAACGCTTTAATTATTAATGTTTATGTTTTATCATTTCGTTAACACTTATCCGTTACTCTCGATGAGTCTTAGGCGATGATACTAGTTTTATTTGGTTACATGATCAACTATAATTTCATGAAAAATTGTTACCTTTAAGAAATCTTTTGTTGTCTTTGAACAAAATGTTTGTAAATGGAAACTGTGAATAAACTATCTATCTATTTATCTGTCTATCTATCTAACATGTGATCAACTATAACATTAACAAAAACATTAACATGCATGTTAGTATTTTATTAGGATTGGCAGCTGTCTTGCTTAACGTTGTTAATATTCATGAATATTGCATATTTCTAAGTTAGTTTGAGAAATATCAAGCAAGCCATGGTTGAGAGATTCGAAACATGTCTTACATAAGACACAATTAGCGAAACACAATTATTTACATATTCCATTTGATTTGTGGTGTGTGTATGTGTGTGTGAAGGTGTTTTATAGAAATTTTATCAATAGGATAACTAACATGATTGTGATTTGTGATCTGTGATTATTCTCAACAGAGAACATCTTGGTGTTGAGGAGAACAATTCAGTTATCGATGTTTGTGATCCAGTGGCAGCTGTTTTCTACAAAGATACTTGGCTCAAACAGGCCTCTATCAATACAACAATATTTGAAAAGGTTGGTTTAATCTTGTTGTGGGGTGCCTCGTTGGTCTAACTGGTAGCGTGTTGGTACACAGATCATTACCACCCAAGTTCGAATCTCGATGTGGGCATATCTGAAGGGTGTTTCATCTTTGACTTTGCTTCATTACCTTTGGAGGTGACTTGGCCCATTTTGCCTACCATGTGCACAAAAGTGGCCATAAAACATCAATCATCATCATCTTAATCTTGTTGTGGAAGAAAATAAAAGCACTATTTTTATAGTTGTAATCAATATATTTTACTCAACATTACACACACGCGCACACACCCTTCTAATCTGGGTGAGTTCTACATTTCAGGTGTTCAGATGTGTTCCGAGTGACGAAGTACACACATACCATCAGCTGCGAAACTACCAAAAGGAAGAACCAATGGCTACGTATAATCCGACGAAGGCAGAAAAGAGGCTGAAAAAGATCAAAGGTCGTCTGGTGCTGATGCCTTTGATGTTCCTTTCCAAGGAGAACCTTGGTAATTTAACTGGAACTAGAGAAGGGATACTGCCAAATATTGTATGGACGTGAAAGTTAGCCGTATTGCTTTTATGTCGACGCACATCTGATAAACTTCGGCATTCTGATTTAATAGTCCTTATTTATATATGTAAAAATGTATTTAATAATCATGTCAGATTTGCTATAATAATATTATTATATTATCGACATTTGTCATCAAAATGACAAATGTTGCATTTTGTCACCGTACACGTGTGGGTATGTTTTGGCAATGTGTGCGTGCGTTTTCATTTACCGATTCATTTGCTTATTGATTCATTAATTATTTCAGGTATTCTTGTGTCCCATTTCCGAACAATTTTCATCCGACATCGAGTCCCATATTCTGCTGTAGGCGGTTTGTTTACATTTGACGCAAGTAGTCGTTTAAAATACCTTCCTCACTACTGGCCTTTATGTGATATCTTACTTTTGTTGTCTTTGGGGCCAGAAGGTGGAGAATTGTTTGCTTTAATCTTGTTTATTATAGTGCCTTAATAGTTCACGAACCGTATCAATCGTCTTCGAACTGCTGCATGTCTAAACGTTTTCTGCCGCGCCTCAAAGGGTTAACACGAACGGAGAATGCCGTTTAATTGATCCGGTCTTTATCGCTCATTTTTATTGGACCGTGTACGGTTTGATTTTAAACTCGTTCCCGTTGCCGTGGCATCGTTAGAGCGGAGCAGCGAGTTGTTTAAATCACAATATTTGTGCATTAAGCTGATGTCCGTTCTGATGAGGTCATTCTAATCGGCGGACTGTTTTGATCTTATTATATTATTATTTATTATTATAACGGAATATATATATATATCATCTCTTTCACAAGGAGGACCTCCGTCGAACGCGGTATCGAAGCGATGCACGGCGAGGCTTCTGTAAATGGTAAAAGTACTAATTATAAATATATTCTGGATTTACCGTGGATGGCATATCTCGGAGAGAAGACTTGGTCAGTTCTCCGTCTGGCTGACTGGAAATCTACCTGTACTATAGTACCACACCTCCCTCCCGTATATGGTGTCTGTGAGTATGTCGGTCCATTCTGTAACTCACTCAGACACGGAGTTAATCAGTATTGGTATTGGTATTATTATTATTATTGGGTGATGAGACTAGATAATTGACCATCAGTAGCTCAGATCATGTCATCGCTGTTATTGGTTTTTATCCAAAATGTGTACTGCTGAGTTCACCAAGTGTCACTAATACGTTGCTGTGGAGACATGTATGTATGTGATGATAAAATTGACTTATTTTTACTTCACACTTAGCATCTCAATCATTCGCTGTGATAACAACAAAATATGGTATTACGGTAACAGATTCGTTTCCCGGATAATGGCGAATGCTCATTTTAATATGGCACTTTGACAGAATGCCTCCGTTGTGCTTAACGTATATATGCCACGAAATTGAGGAGTTACTTAAGTTTGAATACTAAAAACGTTTATTGCTAAACCTAATGCTGCTGATATATAGTGAGAGGAAGCGTGCATTCACTCACACACACACACAAACAAACACACACACACACACACACAAACAAACACACACTGAAACAAACCAATAAAAGTCTTGCAATAGATGCTTCTGTGATAACATTCGTTATATTTATTATATCTGCTTATACAATCACATATGATGAAGCCATGACCGAGCATTACTACCACAATAGTATCTAGATAATACTAATAAAATTATTTACTATGTTAGTATTCGTTTATGTCTGGTACTATTGTTACTATTGATACATGTCGGGCACGTGATGCTGTATCCATATTTTTGGTAACTAACAAATTAATGGAAAGCCACGTAACTGATGTAGACTATATTGAACTAATTGCACAAAGCAGCTCGGTGCCAGTAAGGTTATGATTTAGGAGCTTATGCTGTATTTTGGTGTTGCTTTATCTGTGAAATATTTTATCGTCCCTTTGCGTAGCACCTTGTTTGGCTGTTTATAGATGGCATTTACTGACAAAACGATGCATAGATTGTTGGCTTCTAGGTTTGGTTACTCGCCCCTCCCCCCCCCCCCGGCATCCGCGGATTATTGCTCGTCGGACTTTTTCTGTACGCGCGTTAATTTATTTGAAAACCAAGCAACTCGTTCGTAATCACTCCTGTATATCTACCTGGGCATCTATGCCTACGCGTATTGTTGCATATATATATATATGTGTGTGTGTGTGTATGTGTATTGAAGAAATGCAGCTGCATTCTGTCAGTATAGCGTGAAGTGGCCTTTATTGATACAATCTATCCTAGTCAGGTTTGATGTTTAGTTAAACTTCGGATAAAACTGTTACATTCCGCTAGATTTCATATGTCTACCTCTGTTAGTGTTGTCAATTAAACCTTCTCCTGAGTGTTTGTGTTATAATACGTACTGCAATAATCACGTCTGTCGTCGCATGTCATTAGTTTCCGCCTGTCGTTCGTATTGGTGGTTGTAATCCAAGTCAGGTGTGTGTGTGTGTGTGTGTGTGTGTGTGTGTGTGTGAACTTTTAAACAAGGTTATTGGACGGATGTTAACGTGCTATAATTTGATTGTGTATAATATGTATATGTTTATCTTATTATTCCTGTAAGTATCCAGATGTACAAAGTCATTCCTTATTCTGTGATCAAGTTTGTTTTCTATTTAGCTATATTAATTATAACATGGAATCAGGGCCTTACTTTAATATCTCACTTTGTGCATTCTTAATTAAGTGCTTTTTGTTTGTAAATAGTTGTTTGTGTCAATGACAATAACAAAGTAGATAGTAAAAGTCCTCATTTCCAAGATACTTTATATATATATATATATGTGTGTGTGTGTGTGTGTTGTTTATGTATGTATGTATATATATATATATATATATATATATATATATATATATATAACATCATGTGTGGTCAGTAGAAGTTTTACAAAATGAAATAATAGTCATTAGAATTTTTACACTAGAAAAATCAGCTGCATTTAATTTTAAGAAAATTGATTCTGTTTGTGTCCTTTAACAGTTTCCATAGCAACATGTGCTTATCACAGAGATAAATATTGATAATGATGTGCTATTATTTAATAATTTATATTAAACTCGAAGTTCTGTATTAGGGTCCCTATTTGTATTATGTTATAGTTCTGTACTACATGTTTACCACCATTTGTGTGCGCGCGTGTGTGTGTGTGTGTGTGCGTGCCACTATCACAATTTAAGGCGTCTTCACTCGGCTGACACTGATATAAGACTTTATGCAATGAGCCACATTGTCCGTACTGTGAACCAGTTATAGTTGGTAACCAAGTGCTGCAATGTTTATCATTTATTGCAGGATGGGTTGAACTTTACCAGGAAACGATATCGTCCAGAAATAATCTTTTTTTTGTTATGTTTTTGTTACATTTTGCTGATCTGTATATAACATTATTATACGTTAGTGGTTCTGCCGAAGGAATAGAGAACATATTTTTGCTCACGACGGTCATGTACAGCGTTACCTGTTATTTGTTATACTTAATTTACAATGGGAATGTTGGATGGTTATTTTAATAAATTGTTATTACCTGATTTATCAGTATGTGTACTCTGTGTTATTTTTATATATAGACAAATGTTTTAATCATTTCACGACTATATGTATAAATAATATGAATATTCCCAGTTTGCCGAATGTAAATATTGATTTTCCTTTCATGCACATCTACTTAACATGGAAAGTACAAGCATGCTTGTAATATGCGAAGTAAAATCGATTCATGTAAGTTTTCATTGAAGTGGAAGTACATTTCGGCTTGTGTGCTATTACTTTACGTAGTATGTGTCCAGTAAATGTCTATGAATTTTCATTTAATCAAAAGGTACGCAAATAATCTTCCACCTCTTCATATCCAAAACCTAGCTATAGCTCAGTCGATCATAAACTTCAAGGACCGAGGTTATAGGTTATTCACTTCAGGCCAACGTCTGAATTAAGAATGTTTCATCCTTCATGTTATTCAATTCAATTAAAACTCTTACTGCGCTTATTTTCGGTTAAACGAATTCTGAGACGCGACAAAACCAGACCAGATACCTATGCCATATTCCTTGGACGAAAGAAGTTTGGGATCAAGGGAACAGACCGGTCGGGTGCAGAAGATTGTGGTGGATTCGCACGCATCCTGGAATATACTTGATTTTAATACCACTCCTGGAAAGTCTTGGAATAGTCCTTGTTTTTTTTCTTCTTCAATACACCCCTGGAAAACCATCTTGAAAATGGAATTAATTCACCCTAAGCATTTTGAAAACCCCAGCTTATCAAGCTTGGAGCTGGGATCAAACATGTAGCATGTATACCTGTCAAAACAAGTGATCATACGGTGCAGGCATTCCAAAGATGGCGGTCCCCCATAATTTCAATGTACAGGAAACTTTTTTATGCTTCAATTTACATCCCATAAATGCATTAAAAACAGGTAGAAACATAGTACCAACAAATCAAATAAGCATATTTGCAATGTCCTATGACCTCACCACGACGTCAAAATGACGTCATGTATATCGTTACGACGCCCCGATGCACACTTCACCATCAGATGTCCCGGTCAAATGAAGAAACTGATTTTTCCTAGCGATATCACCTCTCAACGTTACCCCCCAAATCATTTCATGAATATTTGGGAGTAACTAATGAGCACCGGTCGTTATGTAATAAATCAGTGTTCTTTTTTTAGTCGTATGAATACGTTAATATCTAGAAAAAAATGACGAAGGGCAGTTGACAATATCGGATCTTGTGAGCAAAATGAGGGGCTATCTATTTACTGCTCCATATGGGAACCAATACATCGAGGAAAAACTGAAAGGGCACTATGGTAATTCAATATATGTGTAGCCGAAGGAGACGGCCTTAATGACGTTGTCACAATGAGAGAAACGCATCCTGGAATATACTTGATTTTAATACCACTCCTGGAAAGTCTTGGAATAGTCCTTGTTTTTTTTCCTTCAATACACCCCTGGAAAACCATCTTGAAAATGGAATTAATTCACCCTAAGCATTTTGAAAACCCCAGCTTATCAAGCTTGGAGCTGGGATCAAACATGTAGCATGTATACCTGTCAAAACAAGTGATCATACGGTGCAGGCATTCCAAAGATGGCGGTCCCCCATAATTTCAATGTACAGGAAACTTTTTTATGCTTCAATTTACATCCCATAAATGCATTAAAAACAGGTAGAAACATAGTACCAACAAATCAAATAAGCATATTTGCAATGTCCTATGACCTCACCACGACGTCAAAATGACGTCATGTATATCGTTACGACGCCCCGATGCACACTTCACCATCAGATGTCCAGGTCAAATGAAGAAACTGATTTTTCCTAGCGATATCACCTCTCATCGTTACCCCCCAAATCATTTCATGAATATTTGGGAGTAACTAATGAGCACCGGTCGTTATGTAATAAATCAGTGTTCTGTTTTTAGTCGTATGAATACGTTAATATCTAGAAAGAAATGACGAAGGGCAGTTGACAATATCGGATCTTGTGAGCAAAATGAGGGGCTATCTATTTACTGCTCCATGTGGGAACCAATACATCGAGGAAAAACTGAAAGGGCACTATGGTAATTCAATATGTGTGTAGCCGAAGGAGACGGCCTTAATGACGTTGTCACAATGAGAGAAAAACATCCGAACTACTACGTGATTACTTCAAAGGCGCCCTTCAGGTGGATATGAGGACATTCAGAAGCTTGCTATCATAAAAACGGCCGCGAAGTTTATGAAGAACGATAGCAAGACCAATCAATGTTCCACCAGTCACTGATCAATACCGGCCATCGCGAAATCTTAAGCTAGGTCCCGCCCTGGACTAACTCCCGATGTCCCTTTGGTTCATGCTGAAGTTCGTGCTTATTGGTGTGGACAAATATGAAAAAGTTGCCTCCATCGGTCATTCAATTTCGGCCCCGTGCTGTTGTGACTCCATTGCAAATCGGACTTGCATCCCAACTCCACTAGCTGTACGAGTCCACGTTATTCACGATGGGGTTTTGCTCATCCTATGCAGAGGTACGGAGATTTCAAAAGAATGCTGCTGATGTGGTTACGTCAGATGTGTTAGGAGGACCATCGCCTGATATGGTGGTGTGTGCAGCTGGCAATGTCGCTCATAACATTTTAACTATTGATGGAAAAAGATCCGAGTTTATAACATCAATAAACTAAAACTCCTGTTGGGTAAGCCCTGCGCTTTCACTTACTGTTCATTCATGCTTTCACAGGATGTGACACAACTTCTAGAATATTTGGTGTCGGGAAAACGTCATTGTTTCAGAAATTTGTCAAATGTGACAAAGATTTTGAATCATGTGCAGTTTGCTCTACTAACATGTGATGTAATAGAACAGAATGGATACAAAGCCATGGTATTGCTCGTCAGTGGAAAACCAACGGATAACCTAGCCAGTTTGAGTCTTAGTATACTAAAAAAGAAGGTTGTTTATGCAACAAGCTTTGTAAATTCAGATGGCTCCCCCTACTGCGTCGGCAACAAAATTCCACTCCTTGAGATGTTTTTACCAAATCATGACATGGTTGCGTAATGCGGCCAATCTGAATGCACCAGACTGGGATTGGAAATGCGAGATTAACCGTTTCCAGCCAGTGATTGGTGGCATCTCTGCAGCCCCAGACAGTCTACTTAAAGTTGTCCATTGCAATTGTCAAACTGCGTGTACCTCAAGACGTTGTACTTGTCGATGATATGGGTTACCATGTACGTGAGCTTGAATGTCAAATTGAGTGTCAAGTTGAATCATATGAAAACCCTTTCAACCCGTCACCAGACATGGATTCTGACCTCGATGACACTGATAACTGTGTTATATATTTACAATACCTGTACCGTATTTTCCCATTGCATTTGATGTCACATGATGTCACGTCACATGGCGTCAGATTGTTTTCAATGTAGAAAGATCTGAATAAGGATATTTCACATCTGTATTATTGACAACTTTGCAAACACAAATGGAATTAAAATCTAAATTAGTTACACATTACATCATGACGTCATATCGACGTCATAGGACATTGTTAATACGTTTATTAGGTATATTGGTATTATGTTCTATATCTTGGTGATGCATTTATAGGGTGTAAATTGAAGCATAAAAATGTTTTCTGTACATTGAAATTTTTGGGGCCGCCATCTTGAAATTATGTAAATTAAACCCTTTCCCGGCATCTGATTTCGGGAGACTTTTTTTTCTTGTATTGTCCATGATACACTGAATCACTTAAACCCCCCCCAAAAAAATTGGGGTCAAATCATATATTGACCTGACTACACCACTGTTACGGGATACTACACGAATGGGTATTTTTGAAAACGATTCACACATATGCCTGTGCGTGCCCACACGCACACACACACAAAAAAACGGTTCTTTGTCATATTATACTATAGTCATAGTCACGTTTATGGGTTTACCTCTTTCCGGCGGATAAAATCCAGAAAATTAGCAGACTTATAGAAATCAAACGTGATGAAAAAGTTCAATCGTTAAAAGGTTAATGTATATAAATTGCGAATATTTTGCACTTCATTAAAAGGAATATCGTTTCCATTGAGCATTTGTAATAAAAGCTAAAATTAGTAAGTTTAGTATTCATTGTTTCTGGTGTAATAAGATTTGTGGTGTACGTATACATTATGCTAGATCATTTCATGTAAAACGAGATCCTAGAGATTCGTGCATCTCTGCATGGATACTTATTGTCTAACATTCACATATAAAAATGGCATCGCGTATATCTGTTCCATTTATCAAATGTCAAAATACTCCTGGAAAATATTGATTTGATCCTGGAAAAGTAGATATGTCGTGATAAACAAATGTCCTGAAAACTCCTGGAAAATCATACATGACTCGTGGAAGTGTATGAATCATGTTTTAAAATAAAATTTGATTTAGCTTAATACAAACGGATAACAAACTGCCCATAAAACCTTTACATGTTCGTTCAAATCATAACCGAAATTGGTTTATGAGAAACCGTCCGTTTTAGTAATTATCAGGAATCGATTGTTTCCCACAATTAAACGGGTTTTACTATCCCATAATTTATGCACCATCACACCAGAGCCGTTTTAGCAGCATTATAGGTCCCCCGGGAAAAGCAGTGCACTGGAGCCCCTATATACACAACCATTGACACGAATTAAAAAAATTGAACAGTAGATAAAATTAAACATATATTTATTGTATTTGTACTTCCAACAAAATCAGTGTTTAAGTGTGTTTAGTATAGTATTTATTTATTGACAACAAGTTACGACATACATATATATTAGCATATGCTCTTGGTGGCCCCGCGGGCAACTTCCCAGCGTGCCCGTGCTTTAAGACGGCCCGGCATCACACCACCCATAAACGACAATAGTAAACCTAACCATAACCAAATATACTGAGTGACCTGTCAGAATTTGACCGATGTAACATCGTCAGGCCCAAAAACCTAAATAGGTCAACGGTCATCTGGTGGTTTGCCATAAACGAGAAGAAATTGGCTTCCCATTATTATTGGGAGAGTTTAATCGGATAGCATTGTGAAATATTCATAACAAAAGCCTAACAATTTTAATATTTCATTTATTCTATTATATTATGTTAATATTAAGATAATTACGTATACAACACTGTGTGTGTTTGTGTACGTTTTTTAAATACTGGAGTGTTTATAAGGGACGCACATCTGGAGGGCAGTTGGTGGAACAGTACGTGCGCCGCAAATCTCTGGTGCCCCCCCCCCCCCGGAATCAACACCGGCCTGATCATCTCATATAATTTCCTTAGATATTAGCCCCTAAACCATTATATGTCGTAGCTTTGACAAATGCCGATAGAAAAATTATTTAAAAAAAACAAACACTCGTCTAGGAAGGTGATAAACCGGAAAATTTAATTCGTCATCGTTGCTATATTGTCTCTGTTGGTGGATTATAAATAAGACAACACACAACTTCCAATTGTTTAAATTTCAAAGTAATCTAACAAGAGGACTGTTTATCTGTGGCCAGATAACTCGGATAAAACAAACAAACATTTTTAATAAATCCATATCTGTATCAACATACAAGAACGTCACATACTCCAACTAAACAGTTCATTTATTTCACCAAACTTGATCCGAAGAAAGCGGGGCTGCGGAACTGGGATCCGACTCAAAGGTACATCCTCATCACCTTAATCACTGTAAATCCGAAACTGTGGCGATGCATAACAAAACCCGGATGTTTGGAGTAAACTCTGCCGCAAAAGTGCTTCAGAATGCCACCCAGACATCGTTACGGGTATACCCAATTGAATTAGCATAACTAATAACACTTTGATCTGTATTCGCATTGAAGCCAAACTTGACGGCAACTTACCTCAACTATTTATATGGCTGAGAACATGCAATCTCATACTCAACCGGAAAAAAAGGTATGTGCATTGAACAAATTAATAATCTACTCTGGAACCCAAAATAAGTGTAGCCGAATCAAAGAAACAGGAAGATGTCCGAAAGATGAACATCCGTGAAAATGCAAAGATTATTGTAATAGGGATTGTGGCCTCTACTTTAGACTGATAATCAGTGGTGAGTTACTTGAAGAAAGGATATAGAAATAGGAAGTATATTGAGATGAGATCTACGTCGTTGTGGAATAGTTCAACCGGAGTACTACCAGTAATTGGACTTTTTTCAAGGGGAACACTTAGAGAACTCTGTCCGAATACCAAGAACAACTGAACACCGAGACAATCCTTAAAGAGAGTGCGACGCCGAAGTGTTGAGTGAAGTACTACGATGTACAAGAGAGAAAAATACATACAATAATCAAAGATCCGAACAATTAAGGGAAGGGGTCTTGATAATTCAGGGGGAATATTATTACATACTCTATTCCATACGAATATATGATGAATGATAACCTGTCTAACACTCAATGTTGTCTCAAGATTTACCACAGTCCATGTGACAACAGAACTATTAACACAGTAACTAATGGTGGATAACCTTCAACTCTCAGAAACATCGTATAGATCCATCACGGCGACGATGATAACTATATATATATATATATATATATATATATATATATATATATATATATATAAAATAGATATATTTTATTTCAGGTAAAACACCCATAGTGCGTACATTCATACATACTTGACATTAAAACAAAAACTAGATTACAATAGAAAATAGCATACTAAATTACAGTAGCACAAATATTTGTCAATATAAGATGAAACATTCAATGGTTATGACAAATACATAAAGAATTATCCCACTGCTGTCACATATAGTTATGTCGCAACCGTGTGTTGGTAATAATACAAGTATCAATATTATTTATAGACGACAACAACCTTTCTGGCGAAATGTGAAATATGCTTTACGCATCCTTGCTTCATACGAATCAATTGCTTTGATTGCAAACATCGAATTGGCGTTATCTCGCCTACCGTAGCCTAATAAATTTGTTATACCTTACTCTCAATTTGGTTATACTCGACATGGAGTCTAAATATATATATATATATATATATATATATATATATATATCATGACGAGCGACTGAAACTTTAAACAATTTCTAGAAATTAAATTTGTTTGGAAAATTCATCCGTTAAAAGTTTTCACAAATTATTAATGATTATAGGTCAAATCACATATTATTTGGGGTATCACTTTACAGCACACCCCTGAATGGCGCCTGCTAGTAAGAGCGTTTTATTAAATCTGTTTTATTATTTTATTATTAACTATCCCCAACCCTAATTACTGAGTCTGGACCGATGTCCGTTACATCGATAACCTGGATGATTACACTCGGAAGTGACCCGTCCCATTTAATTCAAAACGAACACAAACTTTGCCGTAAACAATAACATTTTAAATTGATCACAGTGCCGTTATTCAGGATTATTCCCGATACAGTCTGTAACACCAGGATAATAATTGAATCCCCGTAACGGAACTAGTTCGGATTAGGTCGGGAACAATTGCTCTCTTTCACTTGCCATTACACCAGAAGAGAAGACGGACGATGTTATGGTAAGACATAACACCCCACGTGACCAAATTGTGACAACTAACACCAAAAGAAGATTTATATTATAACCGCCATTTTTAAAATATATTATATTGATAATGATCGATGTTTTACGGCCACTTTTGTGCACACGGTAAGCTAAATGAGCCGAGCGAAATGTAATGAGCGAAGTCGAAGATGAAACACCCTTCAGATATGCCCACGCCGATATTCGAACTCAGGTGGTAGTGATCTGTGATCCAACGCGAAAGAGTTTATAATCCAGAACAGTCGCCTTGTATTAATTGTTAAGTTCCAGAAGGGACTCCGCGTTGCTAGGTAGCGTTTTTTTTTATCAGTTTACAAACCGAAGCTGATTTGATGGTCGTTAGCCTTAAATGTAGTCCTTATGATAATTGTTTTATACTGGTCAGGATTTTCATCGTAGATAACAGATAATAGATTTGTTGATCGATGTGCTAATTGTGTACTTCTTTAACATATAGCATATGTCAAGTTACATAGATAATTAAAATATCTGTATATATATAGCAATACACTATTATGTGACTATATATATATATATATATATATATATATATATATATATATATATATATATATATATAATTTATTTATTTAGCCTTCAAAAGAAGATACATAGAATACACATGTCATGTGTCAACATTAAAATAACACCAACAACATATTTAATACATGACGATCGTAAAGATCACGGCTCAACAATAGCTGCCTTATACTGTCTGTCAACCCATCTTCTACCATGTAACGCTTCTTTAAACCAATTCTTGTTTTGTCGGCATGTTTATCAATAAGAATTATTTTAAAATTAAGATATGTCGTGTTTAAATTAAAGTTGGTTTTTACTCTGGCGATAAGATCAGTGTGACCAACTAGCTTGTCACGGACATGCATATTTAAAAGATGATAATAAAATCACCTTGCTCGTGAAGCATTACAAAATATGGCGCGAATCAAATCCAGCGAACTTATTTCGACAGTCGTTTCTATCTTATTTACATTCAGGGCTTTCAGAACATTTGTACTTTTGCAGTATTTGCGCAAACCTGCACTGGCTTGAAGTAATTTTGTCTGCAACTTTTCCTTGCAACTTATATACATAGAATTACAACAATATGTTAAAACAGGTCTAACTTCCGCCTTCCAATGGTAGGATAAATGATCACTATCTGAATTATTGTTATTAAAATCAGCGCCTTGCGTGGAAATACGCCCCCCTCCCCCCATCAAACATTAATTATATTATAAACGTGTATATTTGGCTTATCGTGAGATAATGAGACACAGAAATAGTTCACACTGTCACTTTCTTTAAGTTTCACATCGTTAAACTTCCACTCAAGGCGTGGAGCTAAATTACAATACATTCAGTTTTTGATGGATTAAACCGCAAACGATGCTCTGTAATATATTTGTTTGCAACATCAATTATATGTTGCAAACCAGAAAAAAAGTCAAACTGGCCAACATTAAATCGTCAGCGTAGCAAAATACATTAAAAGATGGATGGATGAATGTTGTTTAACGACACATCGGCACGCAAAATACATTAAAAGATACATTATTATTATTAATACCACCTATACATTGAGACAATTCATTGATCAAATTTTGATAAAAAAAAGGTTAAACAGGAAAAGTTCAGATAGCCGCGTTTGGCGTGCTCTTTTGCAAACTTTAATTGGTTCGCTCAATATAGAACCCCATTTAATCTGTACAGATATAGAACGATACCACTTCACCATTATCACTCAACAGTGATCAAGTATAACATTGACTGCCTTTTGAAATGAAACTAGCATCCGGGACAACGTCAAAAGCTCCCTTTGCGTCTAATGAACACGTGTAAACTGGTGAACCACGTTTTGTACAATACGTAATAACATCATTGGCCAATGATGTGGCCATATTGGTGCCTTTACCGGCAACAAATCCAAATTGTAGGTCACTAAATTCATGATAAATATAATTTAGGTATATATTCGAGTAAATACAATTCAAGAAGCTTCAATAAGGTACAAGACACAATAACAGGCCGATAATGCAGTGGTAAAGTATATAGGATCTAAGGTAGGCTTCTTAAGTAAGCTTTAATAATAATAATAATAATAATAATGTATATTTAATAAAACATCCTTACTAGCAGGAGCCATTCAAAGGCGCTGTACAAGTAATATGTAATATAATAATACCCCAAATAATGTCTGTAAAAACCCTGTAATGATTTAAAAGATAATAATTATTTATCTGTGAAAGCGACCTTAAATAGGTGTGTTTTTAGAAGAGACTTAAAATTTCCAAGAGACGACACATTTCTAATATTTGCCGGCAACTTATTCCACAAACTGGGGGCTGCAACACTAAACGCACAATCACCATATGACTTGAGCCGAGACTCTGGCACCTGTATTAGTATCTGACTGGATGACCTGAGTTTTCGGGATGACTTTCTAATGAAAACCAGTTTACACAGGTATTCTGGCGCCATATCATTAATAGATTTATAAGTTATTAACAGAATCTTAAAATGGATACGCTATCTAACAGGTAGCCAATGTAGTTTTTGAAGAATTGGGGTGATATGATCATATTTTCTAGTATTTGTTACAATGCGAGCTGCACTAATCTGAATTCGATGAAGGCGATTAATGTTATAATCAGATATGCCATATAACAGGGAGTTACAATAGTCTATACGAGATGTAACAAAGGCATGAACTACAGTTACAAGTGATTCTTGTGTCAAGAATGCTTTTAAACAGTGGATGCTCTTAAGATGGTAGTAGGCAGCTCGGCATACTGATGTGACATGTTCATGCATGTTAATACATTGGTCAAAAATAACCCCTAGATTTTTTACTGACCCATTAGGGGTAATTGACAGAATTTGACAGAATTTGACTTTGACAGAATATATTAGGTACAATGCCGTATATAAAACACCGAGAAAACATGACACTGAAATGTCTGATAATTCTAGAACCAAGAGCATGTTCAAGATGTTCGGCCCTGATACCATCAATGCCAATTTAGGATCCAGAGTTTAATTCCTTTATTTACATTTTAACCATGGTAACATACATGACCATATCATACACGTGGATTTTTTGATATTATCAAATTTAATTTTTCCTTCCTGTTCGGCGTTTGCAATTGCATCATTATTACAGACAGCTGGACACCGAGAATTTCTTGCTAAAATATTCCTTTTAGTTTTGACGTGTTAATGTCGTCACACGAGGATCTCACTGTTTTAGTTCTGCGAATCAAATTCCAAAACTTTTAAAGATTGCGACCCCTGTATAACGTATTCAGCTGACTCGCAAGTTGATTTAGGCTGCCACTCATGGCTTGATTACAAGTGGATTTATATACCCTTTTCGCAGACTTGTAACACACGTGTATTGATACATGGTTCATATAGGTAGGATTTATTCAGTTATTCGAACCCAGAATAGAGCTGAGGTCAGCATCTGAGGTGTCGAAATGCTTTATATACAGGTTTCTTTTGGACCACAGAAAATTACTGTTGAATGTAAACTGTGGTGTCAAAATAGTTTATGATATGTATGTAGCAAGTCACCATTGAACCACACGCACGTGTTGTTTGTTGCGAGCTGTGATATCAAATGGTATGTTTTTTACGTGCTTCCGCTTTTTGTACGTAGCCTGCATGTAGCCGCTTTCCTGTGGGCGTGACATATTTGTCTCGTACGAAAAGCGAATTAGCTGGTTCCCACAGGCTGATGAGTAGACCAGACACATGCTTAGGTATACGCACACATTTATCAATATGTGGAAGTATGGAACATTTTATTTTTAGATTAATGTATGTATAGTTGTATTTGTATTTATGGAGGTAGGTTTCGAAGGATGTTTAGATATGTTGATGCTCTGTGCCTGTTGCCTCTTACTATGTACCCAAAACACACACACACACACACACACACACACACACACACACACACACACATTTCGAGAGAGAGAGAGACCAAAGTGAACGTTGTATTAATTAACGTTCTTTGAACTGTCCATAGTGTATTGACTGATACCAGGTCGATAGTCAACATTTAAACTTAGGAAGCCGCCGAATAAACAGCTAAATACACAAATACAGGCTACATGTATGATGTAAGTGATACTGTTTATATAATAAGGCGAAACAGTAATATTATTAAACATGCATTGTTATTTTATAATATTTTATCATATCATAGGGGTAATCAATACACATTATAATTGATATCGTGACATATTCATTAGCCAGCAAAGTTACATTAACTGTACCGATATTTAGAGCTATATCATTTGAAGTATAAATACTGATTGGTTGGTTAGAATATTTACATTATTTCTTTAATGGTTAAGTACTCGAACCCAAACCGTTTTGTTGACCGTATAATTGCTATAAATTATTATATTTGGATTTGTCAAACTGTTTATCCTTCTCAAACACACACACACACACATATATAATTATAATATATAATTAATATCCGATCGCCATAAAATTGCGAGTGTGTGTGGGATATAGTATGACTGGTTATGGCGCACACCGGTTAATATCCCATAACATGTTTGTCAGAATATGCTGTCACCTGCTTGGATGTGTGATAACATAACCATAGACTGATAGGGCTTTGTTTTGCTGTGTTTTGCTGTTGTATAATTATAGTTCGTGTTCATGTAGCTGTCATTGTTCATGTATTAGGTAATGACAATATAATAATATTAAAATACGAGTGAACATCATTAACATTTAACATGTCAAAGTGACATAGAGTAAACCTGTCAGATTTAGAGTTTGTACCACCCCCAGAGTCTATACTATCAGTCATATTTAGAGTCTATACTACTATAGTAGTAGACTATAGACCCACTCTAATGTCAAACTGGGTTAAAGTTAGTCGTCTAGATCTAGTCTTAACCCAGTATGACAATCAAATTCTGACAGGTCTGGTGGATTAATGTTAAATATATAATCATAATGTCAGATTAGGTTAAAAGTACTTATTTAATTTAGAGTTTAATATCATTTCAAAACGAAGTGTAAGTGAGCCTTACAGTTAGACCTGTAGTCTAAATGCACGCAAGGATGCACATGCACTATGGGTCTAAACATATGGCTCATGTACAGGTAGCCACTGCCTTTCAAGAAATGGACCTATCTTCTGTAAACAAAGTTGAACCATAAAGAGGTTAAATACAGTGTAGCCATATCATCATAATAAAATGTTGACTGTAAATTTTGTTTTACTGTACTACAGTGGTATTTATAAGGTTTTTCATTAAATTGCCCTTTTGGTTAGTGAAATGGAGCAAAAATATTAGAAACAGGCAGAATTGCAGGTTGTGCAAACACTGAAACAGAGTGATGTTAGTACTTGAATACTGTGTGTATGGGGTGTTTAAAAAAAATGGATGGTTTCCTGGTGAAACTAACTATACATTTGACTGTTATAAGAGGCATCAATTTTTAACACATTTGTTTCCTATAGGTGTTATTGGGTTCATCATTATGTTAAACCAGAAACATACGCGGAAGTTAAATTATTTATGTTAGATAAAGCACAAATACCATTAATACATTGTGCATGATGGTACTGTATTCTTCTGTGTATACAGCCCAGTTTGTTTTCACCCTTTTCCTTGTTTGTTTTAGGGGTGCGCTGTATACACCGTAACTAAATGTTTCCAGCTTTTTTAGACCTGTTCCCGAGAAAACCGAGTACCTTTTGACTTTCATCGTACCTTTTCTTATACAATATTATCTAATAAAATATTTGATTGAAGTTTTATGGATACCGTTTAATTATGTGTTTCATTTATTTATGAAATTTCTGTTCCACAGTTTGTACAAAGCCAAGTGTGTGTTTACTGTGTGTTTTACGTCCTCAATTGAAGCCCCATCTATGTAAACATTAGGGGTGTTTAACATGGGTGTTGCACATGTAAAGTGAGTGATATTAAGTATACTATTTACCTTCAGTATACCTCTGTATCGACATCATAGGGGTACTACAGATTTCAGGTCGGACGAGCCAGAACTGCACATAGACGTTCCCATTTCTGTGATAAAAGCAACCCCATCGGCGTTCCTCCCTTCTTTCCATCCACAATTATTGCCTTGATGTCACCATCGTGTTATGATACATTTACTACTCATATGGTGACAGATCAATTTATTTCGTGTAAATAAATGTATTTAACATGCAGATTTTCCCCTCTGCATTATACACCAAAACTAGGTTTTTCAGACATTTTCTGGTTAAAACATTGACAAAACATAAAGCAGTGTAATTTTCATTCAGCCAGCGACCTTTTAGGTAATGTTAACCTTTGGGTGTCATATGAATGCATGGTTTGTAATACTTTCCAAATATTTGTTAGAAATCAATAATTAAATAATAGCTTGCGCGCATTCCTGTATAATGTGCAGTTGTCACCAAAGTGAGTGAATACTTTCGTTGTTTTGCTTAGAATGTTCTTTTAAACTCTAATTAGAGTTAACAGCATTTTAAGAAATAAAGCTTTAAAACTTATATCATGCTGTACCTAGTTTAGAGGATTGTCTTGTAAATCACCAGGTTGTGGGTTTGAAGCCAACTCCTACCTGTGTTTGTGGGATGTTTCAGTAAGGAGTCGCCCTTCAGCTGTATGTCCCAGATGTTACCAGCGCTGAGGCTAAATAGACCAACCGACATTAACATATGTTAATTTAGGTTTTACAGAAAATCTGTGCACACAAACAAAAATATGTAAACCACTAAATTAGTATACTACCTTTTTGATAACAAAGTATAATAATAATCTCATATCAGCTCTCTCTATTTAGATGTAATAAATTAATAAACATCTAAATCTCTATAAATTAGGCATTACATTATTTGTTTATGATATCATAAAATGTAGACCACCAATTTATTTATCTTGATTATTTCATCCTAGAAACCGTTACCACTACCACCGGGAGAGTTTTCTCCACCAAATAAGTCGTATACTGTAAATTTGTTTAGAATTAGATCCATTGCTGAAGCTGTAAATTACTGACCATTATTACAGATCAATCGAGGTAGACAGCCACGTGAAATGACTGCCATTTCAGCCATTATTTTGTATTATTATACCTTTATTATAGGTTGTAGTCAATTATACAGAGAATATTCTTAAATTAAAGTCATTAAATTTACCAAAACGCTTTTCCAAGACTATGGAATGGATTGATCAGTTTTATATTTGTCCAGGCTGATGTGGAGTATTGGCTGTATCATATTATTATTTGTATCTATTCATTTACTGTCTGTATTTAATAATTGCTCGGTTTACTGTCTTGTTGGTTATAAACCACCAAGAAATGGATATGACAAACTGTGTGGTATTAAGTACTACCTTGAAATAAAATCCTCCATAAATCATTACATTTCTCTTAATTTTGACATTGATATTGCACTCCCAGTTAACATGTTCCTGTAGAAAATTAACCTGCATGCATGCACGCACACACACACACACACACACACAACTTGGGAAAGCGAGTTTACATCTTACAATACTATTCTATGTCATCTACCTATCTCTTTCGTCAACAGTTCTATTCATCGTGTCAGGTTCCTTGGTGAAATACCGTAAACAGACACATTATGGCTTTACATGGCATTAAAGTATTAGAGTTGTCAGGGTTGGCTCCTGTTCCATTCTGTGGCATGATTCTCGCTGATTTTGGAGCAGATGTTATCAGAGTTGACAAGGTAAGCCATGTTGTGATATGTGTTGCTAGTTAATGCTAAAATATTACAAAGGATCTCACATAAATGTTCACCTGTAGGATTTATATATATTACTTTTAAAAAATCAATAAACAATATCATCTTGAATTGTTTGATGCTTGTATGCATATTCCTAGTTATATTATAAAACAATTAAATGATAAATTTTCACTATTAAGTTTGTGTAAATATATTTTGATGTGTAATAAGCTTCCATAGAGACTTAATTTTACCATTAATGACTGTTTGATGAATAAAGGCTGTATTCACTAATCGATATGGTTGGTGGATTTCAGTAACGACTTAAATTTTAATCTACCGATAAGTAACTTAAAAATACTAAAAGTCACAGATTAAAATTATTTTCATTGAAATAACTCCTTGTTGTGTCACTGCTATTTTTGGGAGTAGACAGTTTGATTATTAGTATGTGGCTTCAGTGTAATCAGATATCGTCATTTCATATGATATCTTTTCCATCTCTTTCTCTGGTCGCTGCGATGTGGTACTTAATTACTTTATAAGGAATGACAATCAATCAAGTCTTTCACAGCGTGCATTTTAATAAACATTTAGTTGATGATGCCTGATTGCAGATATTAAAGGGTAATTTCAGAAAAAAATTGTGACACATGATAGATAGCACAGTATCTTGATTTAGGTATTTACCCGATCCGAAGAGCTTTGATGATTGGCATTTTACAGGTTTAAATTTCAGTTGTCCAGTAAAAGTGAATATCTTCCATTAGGTGGGAATTCAAAATATAGACGATTCTCTCTGTCGAGGAAAGAGAAGCATTGTAATCAACATAAAGAGTCAAGATGGCGTTGATATAATCAAGAAAATGAGCAAGCAGGCCGATGTGTTGATTGAACCATACAGAAAAGGTAAAGAAGACATAATATGTTTCACTTTTGTTTCTCACAGAATTAACTCCATTTGTTAAACAGAACATTTCTTTTAAATGAAATTCATATTTCCTTTATCTGTACTATTATGATAATTATGACTTAGCGAATATATGTAATTAGACTTTGTACGAATGTTTTAGATGTGGAAATAATGTTTATAATTCTAATTCAGCCTTCTGAAAAGGATAAGATTTAAGTATAGTAAATTTGTTAAAATTTGTAAATTTTGTTTCATTATACAGCATACATGTATTATTTTTTACGTTTCGTTCATTGCATACATGCCAATGACTGCTATACACCAATCATTGATATTAAACAAAGACTAATATTGTAAATTATGAAATTAAAACTTGAAGCTAGAATTACATTAAGCAAACTTCTAGGTGTGTGTGCGTCTGCAAGCGTGAGAACAACAATGCTATCTTTGTAGTTTTATTTAATGTATTATTGTGAAAAAGATTATGATGTGAAAATAGAAATACTCACAAACCATAAATTGTAATCTATTTACAGACATTGCCAACCAATAAAATAGGTACTGCATTACTGTACCCTACATCACCATGCCATGTTAATGTTTCTTGTATTTGTATTCAGGTGTAATGGAGAAGTTAGATGTTGGTCCCGATGTTCTATTGAAGGACAATCCGCGTCTTATTTATGCTCGTTTGACAGGCTTCGGTCACCATGGACCTCTATCACAGAGGGCTGGGCATGACATTAACTTTCTTGGCCTATCAGGTACCAGAGATTTTTTAAGAGAAATAACAATATCTGCAGGTTCCTTATTTAAGTGAGCGGCACCTCCGTGGACTAGTTGGTAGTGTGTTGGACCACAGATCACTACCACCTGAGATCGAATCTCGGTGTGGGCATATCTGAAAGTTGTTTCATATTTGAGTTTGCTTCATTACCCTTGAAGTTTGCTCAGCCCATTTAGCCTACCATGTGCACAAAAATGAAATGTTCAACTCATATTGAAGAATATTCACAACTGGCATGAGAACTTATTAAAGCTGGGTCTTACTTTTAAGTTCAGGATTTAGAATTGGCTCCCTTTATTTTCCTGCATAGCATAAGACATAAACAAAAGTAGGGTAAAAAACTGACCTTTCTGTCCTAATTTGTCCTCGTAACCTATTCTCTCCCTCTAGTAGCTAGGAATGTAGGTTGCAGTTGGTGCATGCAATCCCTCTAGTAGCTAGGAACATATGATATTTTGGCTGCAGTTGGTGCATGCAATAAAAAACTGCTCTCTGTGTAAAGGCTATACTGGAGGTTCATGATTGTTGTTGTTTTTTGCCGATTTTTAAAACAGATTACATTGCATTAAAACTCAGAAACAAATTTTCAATTCACAGTTTCCTTCCGAGGTGACAATTTGTCTAACTTACAGGTAAAAGTGTATTTTCCGAACAGGTTTTCTCAAAATATTATTTTTAATCTGCACATTCTAAGAAACTCCATAAAAAATAAATAGTTCGATAAATAGTACTGTAAACTAGATAGTCCCATTTGTAGTCCTATCGTTCTTCACCGATGCTAAATATTTATTGCATATTGCAAAGTGATAAAAATATAATAATAATAATCAGAATGTTATTTGCATTACTATATATTCACTCTTACTTAACTTTATTCTAGAGTGTCAGAAAAAAAATGTAATAACATCTTCCCAGTTACGAGTTGGTAACTCGTTTGCTTAAGTGATTTCGTGTATCTCTGAACCTGTAGACAACAAGGCGTCACGGTGTGGTCATAAGCAGCTGATTCTCTGTTATATCAGTTAAAGCAGTCTTCGCCGTCTGTACTCCAGGGGAGGCGCTGTGGTTTAATTCGTATTGTGTTGGACCACAGATCACTCGCCACCATCTGAGTTTGAATCTTGGTGTGGGTATATCAGAAGGTTGTTTCATCTTTGGCTTTGCCTCATTACCTTCGGAGGTCGCTCGGCCCATTTAGCCTAACATGTGCACAAAAGTGGCTGTAAAACAGCAATCACCAGAGCGTAATTTAAAAAATCTCTAGTTAAAATTTTTGATACAGCAAGTAAAAAAACTTATATGATTTCTCTTAGTGATAAAATGTTCCTTGCGATGATTTCTTAACATTTTGTGATATGGAAAAATTAGCATCAATATTCAGTAAATAAAATTTAATATGTGGTGTATCAGTATTTAATCACATCCTACCAGTTCCATCATAGTATTTGTTTTCCATCATTTAAAATAATGATACTTCGCTTTAAAACCTTTTATGTAAATCGTTTCTTGTTGATATTTATTTGTAGGGATTTTGTCGAAGCTCGGTCGTCATGGTGAGAAGCCATATGCTCCTGTTAATTTGCTAGGGGACTTTGCCGGAGGTGGCCTTATGTGTGCTCTCGGCATTGTTATGGCTTTGTATGAGAGGACAATCTCGGGACAGGGACAGGTCATCGATGCCAACATGGTGCATGGTGCAGCGTATCTTGGTATTGGTGGTTTTATTGTTTAGAAGGAATATTGTTAATATTCTACCACTTATTATGTAATATTACTGCTTTAGCCGATATGCAGTTAAGAACTAGAAATTATGACATTACCGTTATTCCGTTTTTAATTTATTTAATTCGGTAACAGGTAGCTTTCTTTGGCTGTATAAACGTTTACCAATCACTGGTGAGCAGAGGGGTACAGGAATTCTAGATGGTGGTGCACCATGGTATGATACCTATGAAACAAAAGATGGCTTATATATGTCAGTTGGAGCTATCGAGTCACAGTTCTACAAAGAATTACTACATGGTAAAATGAAAGAACGTTTCTCACAGATACGTTTGCTTTGGATACTAAATTCACATGGCTGGTGTAATTTTACCGTGAACTGTGGCTATGTAGGATTTTCACTAATTTTGAACTGCACATATTATTCGATACATATTTCTATTGGCATCGTTGCTTTTACAAGCAAAGTTGAATGTTATTTAATACTGAAACACCTAGAATGGTTAACATTTCTAGTATTTCCTTTTTAAGGTCTTCATCTAGATCTTAACGAAAATCCACAGTTTGGAGATTGGCCAGCATTGCGTGAAAGGTTTACCAAAATCTTCAAAACGAAAACGCAGAAGGAATGGTCAGAGATTTTTGAAACACGCGATGCCTGCGTTATGCCAGTTGTTCCCTTGGAAGTGGTGGCCCATCACGAACACAACCGAGTTTCCGATTCATTCTTTGAGGATTCAGACGGGTCAAGCGTTCCGAAAGCAGCGCCAAAGTTGTCAAGGACGCCAGCAAAATGTGATAGGACAAAGAGTGTCTTGACTGGGCAACACACGGAGGAAGTGTTAAACCAGTTCGGATTTACAGAAGTTGAAATTAAAAAATATATGGCCACTGGAGTAGTGGAGCAATTGCCCAATCAGGCTAAATTATAATCAAATTAAAGTGGAACTGGATTTTTAGGATTTTTAGGTCCATTATCAAAATATGTCAGTCGGTGTGTTTTTGCATTTGTGTGATCATCTACGGAAATGAGCTCTAATGTGTGATTTAAGGATAAAACTGTATTATGTAAACAATAAACAAAATAATGAACAAAATGCAACTGTAAGCAGATCTGACCAAGAAACAATTGTTCATCAAGTAGAATATTAGAATAACTATTTGTGGTGGAAATTGAGCTATTGTTAAAGATGATTGACATTTGATCAGTACAAGCTGCTCTCGTTTGAGGCAATACATTTACAAACATAAAACTTTAGAGACCATACATTTCTTTGACAATGTTTCTCCTCACTTTCTCTACTTGTTTTATATTTTGGTAAAGATAAAAGTATAATTCTTTTGGTAATTGTTTTAGATGATGCCATCTCGGAAAGGTGATGCAACAATTCTATGGTCCATCTTGAACTGAAGGATTACCAGCAGTTTACTGCTCGGGTAATCAATCAATTAAAAGGATGCAGCCTTTGGGAATAGCATTTTAAATATAGGCGAGCAATCAAAATGTACAGGCATTGGATTCTTTACAGTTCTTGTTATTTAAAATGAAATGAAGTTAAGAAAATAAAAATTATGTGCAGAATGCAAAATCTTTTTATTAAATATGTTTAGCGTGCATGGTTTGTTTAACATCAGTGGTGATCGCATCTGGGACATATGGCCCAGGGATGAAAACATCATGGGGAAACATTCCACAGGTACAACTGAAACTGGAGAGCTTAGTAAGATTGTTAAAACATAAATATTGCATATGGATGATAAAAAAGCAATTTCCAGCTTTGTTAATAGGTTTAGCCTTAGTGCTGGTTTCCACAGCTGATTAACAGATCTTTCTGGCAAAAACAAATACTTATTCAAGACATTTTACCGATGGATGAAAACATCTTGGTGGCTGATCTACGAGAATTTCAGTTTGAGAAAAGTTACTGTGCTAAATGTAATATCTAGTGAATCAAAATATTTAATCTTTAAGCATTAACTCATTTTAATCTTCCAAGGTATGGTTTCAACGAGCAGGGATTGCTCCGATCTATTTAACATGTCACCCACAATCTAGACAATGATGTCGTCTGGTAACTTGGTGTGCACCTTTTAGGTTTTCCAGTTAAAAGTACGAAGCTTTGCTACAAAGGTCTCCAGGTTGCATTATTAAATATTTTATCATGATTGCTTAGGTGTCAAACATCGTCATGAATCATCAGATTACTTCTTAGCAGTAAGGAACTAGACCATCGACGTAACTGCATGAATAATAGAAAGTGTGTTAAAATAATATTTTGAATGTTTTTTTAAATATATGTATATATATATTCAAGATAAAATAACTGTCTATACTGTATGTAGTATTAACAGATGTTGTTTAGTTGTTCAGCAGTAATTAACTGAATGTTGTTTCGGTACCAGATGACAATTTATCAGCAGCTTGTATTTTTAGACGCTGTACGTATAATTGTGTTTTGACTTGCATCAAGTTTAGCCTCGGGTGATGGACACACCTGGAACATATAGGTCAAGGGCGTCTGCCTGAGGAGACAAATCCTACAAACATGATTATGATGAGATGAATCAAGCGAACAACCTGAACGTTTACAGTGCATGGCTCCAACTACGGCGTCATCGCAATGTCTGTTCTGACGTCGATGTCCAAATTATGACGGCATCATCGAACATAACAACTTGACAACGACGGCTTGATATTAAACCAGTTTATTTCCATATCTATATACACTGGCAACCCACAAAAACTGCGTCACACTATAGTCAAAACTAGATAATTAACAATAATAATTAAGAGGTATGAAAAAAATTCAATCAATCACCTTCATTATACAAATTACACATTGTCAAACAAATTCTACACAGAGGATAATACAGATTGCAATGAAAACAAGGTAACACAGCAATGTAAAACAGACTGCCATCGAGCTATTAGCCGTAGTTCTAAAAAATATTGTGGCATCACCACGAGCTGGAATTTTCTCTCCTACTGTTTCCAGTCGTATGCCTTTAACAGCGTGAACAACTAAAATTTGGGAGGGGGTGTGGGGTTAACGGCAATGTTCTCTGATAGCATTTCACATAAAAGGTGACATCTGAAACGAGGCGAATGGGTTGATAACATTCGGTGACGATATCTGACACAGAAAGGGGTGGGGCATGGAACAACATCGAGGTGTTGGCACGAGTACCGCACGATGTCGTTCCAGGATTGGAAAAAGCTAAATGGACAACACTTATCCGTGCACAATTTTCATTTCGTTAACGATCAATGACGTTAGCTCGTCCGTACCAGGCCCAGCCTGTATACCCTGCCACCCCATCTCAAATCCTCCTCTTCTCCTCATCCGGTAATACTAATATGAAAACATCCAGAGAGAGATAGGTAGAGCTAAATGAACAGAAGATGACGAACGCTTTGTCGTAAGGTCACCCGCCACAAGATGAATTAACAAGACAGTGGATAGTCCAGAAACTGGAACAGACACAGAGCCGTCGCAAAACGACAGCAACAACCAGCTTGCAAAGTTTTCACGATCCGATGATAACAGTTAGGATTAAACCCTGTTGGCCATTACATAAAACAAAAACTTAGGAGAAATAAAACTGCCACATACAGCTTGGCACATGTCTGACTACGTTCCAATCTCCACACTGTTTTCCAGACACAATACTTTCACGTTCGCGATAAAATATTTAAATACATTTCAGGTTATATAACAGATTCTGTATATAATTCAATATATATATATATATATGTATATATATATATATATATATATATATTAGACATACACATTTGGAGGCCTTTTCTGAAGGATTAACGTTTATTCAGAAAATCTAAAGCAAGAATACTTTAATCAACTGTGATGAGTAAAAATAAAGTAGCTGCAGGCATCTGTACACATTATTTATAAAGAAAAACAAATACTACATGGTCATGACGATCCGTGCTGCTTAGTTAACTGATCAAGGTGTTAGCGTCTACTGGTAGGATATCGACGAGATGACGGCTAGTCAGCTCGGATTAAATAATACATCATTATTCAAAATAAGGCAGCTTACAATGTGCCACTTGCCACGACGAGCTAAACAGATTGGGCATCGAATGTTTGACCTGTATTATATACGCTACACCCTTGACGAGGTTACTGGCAATACAAATATTTGATGTATGAGTGTTAATCACAGATAAAGAAAGGTACGATTGCTCTTTGAGGTATGCATTACACGACGGTACTTTTAGCTTCGGTGCTACAAGTCGGCCGCCCCATTGGCCAGACGACAAACGGTCCACAAGCATAACAACTGATCACCAACATAACATGATCTTCTCGTATGGATTTCCGAAATCCACCACGGCCAAGAATATCAATGGATAGACAGACAGAAAGAGATAGATAGATAGATTGATTGATAGAACAAATAACAATGCAGGTGTCACTAACTAATTAATAAATATGGCAGATCAACAACAAGTTTCAACGTCATCATAATTTATAGTTACTTTTTCTAGATATCCGAGTTATCAAACATTGCACTGACTAGATCCATTTTTATCCTCAGCTCAAACACATAAAAGACATTCACCCAAGATAGCTGCAGATCATATGCAAAAATCAGAAACGGCAATGCTACAGCAACACCTAAACACCACATGACGCAACAACATCCCGCGAACATCCACGCGCATCCACGCACCATCAGGCACATGTATCGTGGATTTCCAAAAACAAGTGCAACCACAGCAAAGGCAAGTTTATGGACGACGAGCGCCAACTGAAGAAGAAGCGGAGAGATGCTAAAAGGAACCGACATAAATTAACCAAGCAGCAATCTTTACACCGACTGCATCTGGGCTTAAAACAGATATTAATCAACAGGTGGCGTTCAAGAAGGCTTAATATCGAATACTGCTAAAATGGTTGGACAACCAGTTTCTATCACAATTAGTCTGTGATCCAGCTTTTTTTAAGACAAGATGACATCACTGCAGTTGAAACACGTTCCAGCCTCCATACAGATGGGCTGACGACGTGTAACAAAGTACATCTCGATCAAGTGCATCAGTGAACATCAGAGCATTCGCAACACACTGGATTCATTACAGAACTAATGAATTGGGTGAATTAAACGAGACAAAACAAATCATGTTATACGTTTTAACTACAAACACGGGTATGACGCAACTCCCTGCCCCCCCCCCAAAAGCTAACTACCATCTTGAACACAATTATTGCACATACTTGGAGCAACCCTTGTTTTTGGAAATCCACGTCCTTTGTCAGAGATCACCAGCTGCTGGTGCAATCTTCTTCTGATGAAAAGGGTCGGCAGCTTGTACACTGAAACAGCCGCGAAGGCCGGCACGATCCAAACTTTAAGTATAAAGTGATATGCATAAAACGTCTGACATGGCATCATTAAAGGTGAGTGCAGGACTTTAATGGCAAGAGTGCTTACCTTGCTGAAATGCACTGGAAATTAATGAGACGATCGACTGGATTTAAACAAACGGTCCTTCTGAGGAGAAACTGCACCCCAAAAACACACAGGGGGCCAACAAAACGATCGTACACATCTCTAATCGAACTACCAACAAAATTGAACAACACACCAACTGATCCAAGTGTGCAGCAACAAAGCCACGGTACAGTCCGGATCACATAACGCTGACGCAAACCTGCCTCATTTCGACAGATAGCAAATATGTTATCACCTGAGTTATCGTTTAAGACAAGCAGTGATAAAGAATCATGGGACGTTCGACGTTCGGCTTCCTTCTTGCCATCACCAGTCGTCACAAAGATTACATCAGACAGAGGGCAGCACGGGAGTCGTACATGTGAATCTATGTACAGACGCTTCGAAGAATCCATTCGACTGCTAGTAAGTATGTTTATATGCATATATATAATAAATCTATATATATATCACAGCTTTCTGAATATACAAACACAGGAGTATGGCTACCAAACAGAGTGACAGCTTAGTTTGAGACTGGACAAAAAGTGTAACACGTGAACCATCTTCTGATATGTAGCGGTTTTTGAATGTTTTTCTACGGGAACAATTGGTTAGAGACGTACCTAGTACAGGCAGTACAAAACATCGGACAATGGCAAGATAGCTATCCCATGATTCTTCATCAATTCATCGCCACACTGGAACAATTACATCCTGCCCCAGTTAACACACAGTAATGCTGAAGTAGCTACCTTCCACATAAATTCCTGGCTGTGAACAGCTTCACCCGACGAAGACGACTTTCTCTGACAGACTCGCAAATAGGAACCACACCTTTAACGTTACATAAACTATAGACATCATTAGTCTATTTTCCCAGGCAATTTATCGTCGTATACACACATTATTTTCATCCACATAACAAATTATCATCCACGACCAATTATAATAATTTATTTGCATATGGCATGATACTCATTCAAGAAACGAATGACATTATTGGATGGTACCAGAAAGTTCTCTGAAATGGGTGTCTAAGTTATTACATCACACGTCACAGAAAAATTTAATAACCCTCGGTGAAAATCTTCGAAGCATCGATACTTGTAAAGTGACCACAGAGCTGAGCAAGTTAATGGACACACTGGATTTTCTTCCACCAGTTTCACTACACCGCTGTCAACTGACAGAGAAACAGAAATTGCTTAAAATTATCGGCTTAAATGTGAACCTCCTGGGTTACTATTGTTAGTAAAACGGACTAAAACGGAGACGGTCAACAAATAGTTGGTCAGGAGCTAAACAATTGGTATTCAGTGTACAAATTACAACACAGTTCACTGATAAAAGCAACATAACAAAATAATAAATTAGTTATTTATCACAAAGCCTGGCACAGACTCGCTGTACAACATATTGCAACACACAGTTTACTCTCTCTGCTAAAACAAACGTACGAGTGAAATAGATCACTTCCGTGTGTCACAGGACAATGAAAAGAAACCCAGTGTGAGGAATACTGTAAACGAGAGCAACATTTTAAAATCCTATTTGGTGATCAAGCACAGAAATCTAAAAAAACAAACTTACACCGATCGAAGACCAACACAACAAGGTGTATATAATATAATTATGATGTAACAAACAAATAAACTAACAAACACGATCAAAGGGAAAACACAAGCTCAACAATGCCATTTAAATTAACGCTGTAAATAATTCACCCATAAAACAACACAAGCCCGGCATCACAAAAAAAGGAGACGTCGTCATCGTATCAGCTGGTCGGTCTTGTCTCTGCTAATATTACATACGACAGGCACCACCGAGCGTGAATCGGTGAGAAAATTAGATGAACCTTAAATAAAACCTAGTCAAATTCTATGAGTCATTTTCCCAAAGTTAACCTTGAATAAGAAAAAAATAATCAAGTTCCATCAGAGAAGCATTTGAATCAGGATATAAAACCGTTCTAATTTTTCTGTGGGTACATGCCATGCACAGGATAGTCTGTACACGTACAGGTGCATTGTATATTATATATATATATATATATATATATAGCATCTGTACGTGCACAGGCTATATTATTACATGTTTAAGAATGGACTGATGATTGTCTCCATTGGAAAACTTAATTAAACTATGATTACTGCTTGTCTATATAAATACATAACCAGTTGTTAGACATCGTGAAATAAGGTACAAGTGTTAAAAGAAACCTGACTATAACATATAACACATTATTACTTAATACCGCAAGGATAACGCTAACCAGGTGTGCTCTGTATACAGGTAGTATATTAAGTGTCCGAGATAGAAGCACAAAAATACACACAACAAATTCCTAAACACATCCCATATATTAAGACCAATAACAAGCACTTTTCACTAAAACACATTTACCTAGCAAGGTTTAGTCAAGTAATGTTGTTTTTTGTTTTCTCGACACATACTCACTAAAACAAGCCTACACACGAGTCGACACTTAACACAAATACATTAATTAGCACATCCAACATCCCGACATCCGCATCAACAAACGTGTGTATTTGTTTACTCAAGTAGGGTTAACAGTACATGCAGTTATTTCAAAATACTTTATATTCACAACAATTAGTCAACTCAACAACAGCGATCAGTACCCGAATTTTTCTGTAGTATGGCTTCAAATCTAACACATTTCAGCCTCACATTAACGCCCGTATACCACACGCATACGGAGACACGACGAACAGTATTTGCCCAGCCCACCAAGCCCTCATACGGGGCGCCCCCACTGTACACACACGTTAACAGCCAGTACGGAACGACAACATACGAACATACTGCCCAAAGCTACTACGGGTGTTCCTTTTTACCATACTTCATATGGCATAAAACCTGGCTCAAATCCTGGTCGTTTAAGAATAAAGTCCAAAGCTACACAACGTGTGTACTCAGTTGAAATATAAACATGTAACAAGTTTCAGTGGTGCTGAATATTGTCAGACGAAACAGCCAACACCAACAGTTATAAAGAGCGGCAATGTGGCGTATGTAAGAAACTAGGTCCAACCTTAACGGAACAGGCTTTCGGCTACGACACATTCAACGTGCATAGACGACACGCCATATCTGAACATGGATTAGCTAATCGTTAGCACATACACCTACGAATGGGGAATACTCAATGACTTTATTCTTCAACAACTTGAGGAGATAATGCCCTTTGGAATACTAGCTGGCATGAATGTTCCAGAGTAAAATACAACTGTTCATCACATTTTGACAAGATTAAATAATGACCTCCTTAACCAGCCTACTCATTTTCATAAATAATATTCTCAGAGGCTGCATATCTACACTCCTAAACATGTGTGTGTGTGTGTGATTGTGTGTGCGTGTGTACATGCAGGCAAGAAGGTGTGAATGCATATATATATATATATATATATATATATATATATGCATTCACACAAAATCCATGTATGTACCCACACATGTTCACTCATACGTACAAACAGTGACAGTAACAATCTCACACAAAAAGCAGCTGTATCAGTTGGGGTGATGCCTAATGTTTTGGATGAGAGAGACCACAAGAATGCAGTGTGCGGACGCCATATGGATACAGGTAAAAGGACACAGGTAGACAGCACATTACTTGTTAATCTACAAAGAGAAAAACGGAGAAAACAAACATGAATAAAGGAATAACAGAGCTTGCCCGATGGTAACTGTCATAGCGCCAATCGTACACAGTGACACAGCGTACAAACACAGATAGACGAATACTCTCTTCATCCTCCTCTTTACCTCTCAGTAACACATATGCATACACGCGCACACACACAAGCACACAAGCACACACACAAGCACACAGTTACATGTACAGATTAGAAGTTAATCAAATTTGACACCATTCACTGCCAGTGGTGAGAGTGACAAAGACAAAAGTTGGTTATGATGAAACACAGCCACCACAAAAATATCAACCGGAGGATGACATATATATATATATATATATATATATATATATATATAGAAAAGATCACCCAAAATCTGTTTACCAGATCAAAGGAGTCATGATGAAACAACTAACTGTCGATTTCATACTGTTACCACTGACACTCACATGACAAAACACCCTTTTTGTCACCCAGAAATGAACTTGTCTTGTTGTGCATGGATGCTTCCATCCAAAGTCAGTTATTATCAGAATGTCTTGTTTTGGATTCCGAAATAGTTCTCATACTTTCTGAATTCAGAATCGATACCTATAACATCCAGATGAAGACATGACTGAAATTTAGAACGTGACTTAGACTAAACCTGTATTGATCATAATTATTCAGCAAATCTTTCAACACACTTTTCTGTGTGTGAGTGTATGTAACCACATCATGCTGCCGTTTCTACAAAGGTGAAAATGCTTAGAAGTCACCAACACGATGGAGATGAGATAAGCGAATAGACCATTTATATTTGCGCTCTGTTATATATATATATATATATATATATATATATATCAAAGTTCTCCTAAATTATTACAGAGGAGTGAGCCGAGCTTAACAACATCACCGGATGACAAACTACCGATAATCGCTATAATGGCCAACTCTGCATGTGACGGCACACCACGAAACAGGGGTGCTGTGAATGGACCGCTGACTTGGCATTTTTTGTTGCTCCACTGTCTCACTGCACGCCGAAATGGGAGTAGCTCTTATAGGCTGCGCTGAGGCACACACCACCAACGACCACTTCAGACATCGGCAGATCCAGGCCAGAATTTAATCAGTGTCTCACGATTGGGCCATCCTACTATGAAAGTTGAACAAGGCACACAATGAGCAAAACGATGTCTTCCACGTTAGCTACTGACGTGACCATCGCTTGGTCAGGGTGTTCAGCGATACTTCACTGATGATACGAGCCACTCCACTTACCGTTCGGTGTTATCACGGCTTGCCCTGACAGAGTAATTCAAGTATACGCATTAGTACGGCTTGTTTTCACTCTTTGGACGTTTCAGTTGCACTTTTAGTCGTTTCATGCCAATCTGGAAGCCATTCATGGCTTGGATGGCCGCCTGAGCTGATAAAGGATTATCGTAACTTACGAAACCTGAAATGAACAAGAAAAACTTTCTAAAGAATGTGCATCCACCAAGATGCTTCAATGTGTGGGTGTATATACACATCTGCAGAGCTATGTTCATGTTGTTCAGTTTGTTGGCACATTCAAAACTTCCAAGGACACACACACAAACACACACACACACATACACATGGAAATAATCTGATGGGTAATGTGAAGATGGTTTAACAACGTTTTGAAACCAAATAGTAATTTAACGAGATTTAACTAAAATCCTAAAAACATTCGCAAATGTACAGTAATAATTCTTTGTTCCCATAATTTCATACACATTCTTCTGTGTTTTGTAATATAATAAAAATATGATCAATTATATATGATCAAAAATATGATTGTTTACATTTGCAAATGCACAGTTGCTCCAAAAAGTAAGAGCAATTATAACTAATTGTCTGTACCAAGACACTATTATCATTTAAACAAAATCAAACTATAATGCAAATGCATCTATTTATTGACAATAATATTATTGTGTTATTTCTGAATGGATTGATGCACCAGTAGATCTGCTTTGCATGCTTGAAACTACAGGGTAAAATACAAAATTCCCATGCTAAAAGGCATTCTGAATCTCAGACAAATCACCTATTTTAAGCATTAACTTTTATGAAAGTAATATCCAACATTTTTTACTTCTGTAATCTGACACAAGCCCAGATTTAATTATTTATTTGCCCAGATAAAATTTATAAGATTTTCCAAGTATATTAGAAACCATATAAAAGACATTAATCACTCGGATGTCGACCGCCCACATTTTTATTAACTGCTCGTTGTGATATAGATTGCTAAGATAAATCTAAGTGTTTCTCATTTTCGGATAAGAAATGTGTACTGTAGCTAACGAAGGACTCGTGTGTAAATAAAGCTGAAGTTTTGGAAGGAAAACTGAGGAAAGGCATTGTAGTTATTTTAAAGCCATTTTTACATACAGGGTAGATTAAACAAAATGTTTAAATGTTACTGTTTAATGGGTATTTTTGTGCATGTGATAGGCTAATTGGGTTGAGCAACCATCCAAGTTAATGGGAAAAATTAAAGAAGAAACACACTTCTGATATAGCCCGGCCAGGGTTTAAACCAAGGTGCTATAAATACGTGGTCAACTGTACTATAAGTTAGGCCATAGAGGTACCGTCAGGGTTATTGAATGTCTACTTGTGAGCCACTTGGTTTAGTCTTTAGTAACTACATTACCACAGTGCTCGCTGTGTACAATGAGTTACTGTTTCTACTACTGACTAGACATTTCTCGACCTTTGAACTGAGCTGTAATTTGAATGTTGTGTGTTGTTATATATTAGTGGTATCTGAAGAATTTAGCCAAAATAGGATACCAGCTTCATATGGAGAGGCTGCCTTTATTTGTGCATTCACAGTTGAAAATTTTATTTATTTTCTAAAGGATTCCTTCTAGTGGTCCCTTTTGTCTACATTTGAGTATACATGAACAATAAATATTTCACATTACCAGCTGTCCGTGTTTGGGGAATGTCAACACACAATAACAACACATCAGCTACAAACACACACACACACACACATATATATATATAGCATTATTGACATGAAAATTATAATGAAATTATAATACATACCAAAGCATTTGCTGAGGTTTGTCTGTTTGTCTATAAACACTTTGGCTGAAACAACTGTTCCAAATGGCATGAACATCTGCATCAGATCCTGATCTCCAAATTCTTGTGGCAAGTGATAGATAAATAAGTTGGCACCATCTGGACCTGGAGATGAGAGAAAAATCTGGATCAATACTCGCTGTACATCGTTAGGTCGGAGAAACTGAAAGTTTGGGATCAATATGTTATTTAGTATTATCAGAAAGGAGGAAGATGAGCAAGATCCTTAATACTAACGTGAAGTAGACAGATTTTGGTAATAACAGATTTAGTACATGTCTGCTTGCTGCGGGACACACACACAGACACACATACATACAAACAAACACACACATACAAACTCACATACCAGAGTTGGTTCAATACATCAAAATATAAATGGCAATTGTGGAAATTCGATTCGAGCAAACAAAACTTGATATTATCCTTCGATGATTAACTGATACTGATCAATATTTCCTAAATTTAGCCAATCTTCATCTAGGATGACATATATTAAATCTATTGAATGTCGTCTGTCAGTACTCGATATCTCAAGGTGTGGTGGTAGCTTTTGATACTTGGTCCACTTTTGAAACCAGTAAATAGAGTTTATGATAAAATAAAGATCTGGGACATATAGGTCAGACAGGTCAGAAAGCATAGCCTAAGATAGGTCTTAATAGTAGGCAGTCAGACTCCCATATTGGAAATTTATAATGATCAACATTTGAAAACTATGTCACAAATAAAATGAGTTTATTGAGGACGATTTTAAGTTCTTGCATTTGTTATTTAATTTCCCACTTTAATCCCCCCCCACCATGAAAAAGAACACAATTAAAGCATAATATATCATTTAAGACAAATTAATATTAGTATATGTATATTTTGGTAGTGCTCTTGAAGGAAAAGTCAACCCTTTACTAATTCTAAATCACACACTGGCTAATAATGAAGATATGTTGCAAATTCAAACTACAGCACATTATTCATGTTGACCTCGTTAACATAACTTATTATATTCTCAACAAAAAAACCTCATAGGAACCACTTATCCATCAAACATTTTCGAGTACATCAATCAAATTCACTGTTCAACAGCTTTCAGCTACAGGAAACCATCCATTATGAAACAATGTGTAGACATTTATGACATAATGCTTTTCGTGCATGTTTCGCTACTGAAAATAATAGGTTAGTGCTCGTTTGGAAAACTATGCTGCGTATAAATTAGACATAATTCATTGTAAGTATCAAGTAATAAATATTGAGTATAGAACATGAATTCTAGTATCCATCAGTATCTCACCAACTCTAGCACATGCGCACACGGACTCGCATACATGCACACGCACACACACAGAAAGAGAGAGAGAGTGACAGAGAGAGAAAGAGAGGGGAGGGGCTATATCATACCTGGGACGAGATACAATGTAAGGAAAGCACGATTGCAAAAATCATAACGTGAACACACTCAGACCATCAACCATAATTAATTCAGTTTAAACGATTTAAACAGTTAGCCAACTGCCGAATAACGTATAAAATTAATATTCAGTGGATACTGATAGCAAAACAGCAATAAACTGGATTCGGAGAATATGGCAAAACTCAACATAACCAACTAACCCGACGGAGAAATTAATATTCTGGCTTCAAATGCACACAAAATTATCAAAACACCTGACACCTGACTACCACTCTGGATCAGTTGGAATTTACATCTCCGCTACTGAACTGCCCTCCCCAAAATCCTGATATATGTTCAGTGATGCTGAAATGACCTTCAGTGTTTCAATATTCACGATAACTATATAGGCATGGTGTTAAAACGTTTTGATGATTATGATGGCATTATCCTGTCCAAATAATGCTGACTAAATTACATGTTATATACAGCTACGTTATATTGGGTAGTAAACTAAAGCGTATGCGCCGAGAGGCTAAACATCACAACATCCACCCGAGTGCAGTACAGCAAATTTAGAATGAATTTGACAAAACATCACTATATTTCCAGTGACGACAAATCATTTTTAAAAAGCAGCAGATGGCTCTGTTCTCCCTATAAATGATATTGTGTGCGTCTATATGTGTGTGTGTGATCCAGGGAAAGTAAAAAATGAAGAAAAAATTTCTCCAATTAAAATCAACAAAAATCGCTGTATCGGTTAACAGTTTATACCCGGGTACCCATCAAAAAGAACAAAACACAGAAAATTTGTCTAGAACTGGGAGGCCACTATTTATCATCGCAACTGATCATCTTATGTCAGTGATTACCAATGATGACAAGCCTTCACTACTCTCACCACTGGCAACAAGACGATGAAATGTTTAAGGCAAGTCTACGTAATAGAACTAACCCTCTGTTTGTTTGCCAGCTGGTGACGTAGATGTAGCCTGCTGTAACTGGGTTGTGTTCTGTGCTGTAAAAGCATTAGGAAATGAAGCTGAAATATACAACATTGAAAGACCTTCTTACCACTAAGTACAGTCAAATTACAATTACTCTGTATCTATGACTGGCTTAAGATGCATATTACAATAACTCTGGATCTACGACCAGCTTAAGATGCATATTACAATAAAACATTGACGATGCATTATAATTATCCGAAAAATGAGCACATCGATTTTTATAGCAGTCTAATGGTAATGCATTTATGACAATAAAACGGTGGGCTCGTTGCTACTTAGAAATAAGAATGGGTGGGTGAGTGAGGAAGCGAGAGAATATTAAATGGGTTAATCAGACACGAAGAGAAACAGATTATAAAACATCCGCACGCGCACGCACGCACACACAAACACACACACACACCCGCTGCGGTGTCACACATCTATTTAAGGCTATGTAAAAAACACTCTGTAACAACAAAACAGACAAACAAAGCAGAGACGAAGATAGTTTGTTAGCAATGATCGGAGATGAACATTGGAGCACCATGACAACCCTGGACATCACCAGCACAAACCACACACAGCAACAAGTCTGAAATGACACGAAAAAAAAACGATCTTTACCTTGCCCTAGTAAACCGGACAAACCTGCGTATTGCTGGATTCCCGAGTAGGCTTGTGACAGGGCATCTATGCCTTGACCCGCCTGACCAACGCTTGTGTTGCCGAGACCATTCAAGCTATTGTTAGGTGCACCCATTGCGCTTGGGTTGCCGATGTTTGGCCCTAGATTATTTTGCATGCCCAGTGTGCCGATCCCTGTTGAATTTGTTGTGTTGGTGGCACCCATGCTGCCTGAAACAAAATGGACGGTAGTCGGTTAGTTAAACCTCTTCTGAGTTTAAAACGAACCGAAGATGATAAATAAGCCTGAAATGACTCATTAACAGTAATGCTTACATGTATCTTCACATGTATAAAGAATGCTAATGCTATTAAACAGCTCTAATTCAGTAAAGCTGGCACCAATAACAAACCAAAGGAAATCAATAACAGATCAAACAATTGTGGCTACTTGCCACGCAACACATTCGAGATACACACTGCACCAACATAACACAATCTAGCGCGATCCTACACTACAAATATGTATAACGGCATGTGATCATAATCTAACATGTAATAGGATTTTTGAAGATTTTTATTTTATCTTAATTCATAACAAAAATACAAATCAGTAATGATTAATTAATTAAGGGAATTATTTATGGAAGACTTTCACAAAAATAGCTCATTAAAAGCTGTTTTGTTCATGCATGCATGTGTGTATGTGTGTGTGTGTGTGGTTCTACTTGTATAAAAGTTATTATTAGTAACAAATGAATCTACAGCTGAACTACAATAAAATAAACACAACCAACTGGAAGACTGAGATAGATGACACAGAGAGATCTACCTTGATTACAATATCTACTTTAACCACCAAAACACTTTGTTTGTTCCAAGTTTTACAGACAAACGACCACCTGAGATAAATGTTTTATGAAGTTTTACAGGTATCCGACCACCTGAGATCAACCGATTAATTAATTAACATCTTAAGCAATGCTTAAAATAAGTAAAAAGAGAAAAACAGATAGAGCAGCAAGGCTATTTAGAATTTCAACCATCACACACACACACACACACACACACACACACACACCCTTTAATCTAGAGAATTTGAGCAAACTATTAATAACAGAGAAAATTAACTAACAATGAAGAACTTGGTCCAAAAACTAGGTTCAACAGAATATTTGTATAAGCAGTGAATATTTGTACACACATGACTAGTAAGCTATATTAATATGTATAATTTGCTAAGCTGAAATGTGCTGATGAAATTGTCACCTTCTACTAATTTTCATCTATAGGAAGACTGTCTATTCTTTCACATACACACTTCCATCCAATTCTGAATTGAATGATAGAAAGCCGAGCAGCAGTGCTGCGAGTACTTCTGTCAAAATTAAATGGGTGTTGTCCATCTTGCTCAATGACACATTCCACCACATGTAACGAGTTACAGACACTACATAGGTATCCACTCAGTTCATGTGAACATCGGCATGTCTTCTAGAGATATTCTAGACCGTTTACAGCTAATTAAGGAAAAGAAGCATTTGTAACAAATTGCACTAAAATGGTAATAACACATTAAACAATCGACACTGAATCTCTCCTAGGTTACATAATGATGTGACCTGTCTCCAAACAATGTTCAATGTGGGTAATGCTAACAATTCCTATACAGGCTTCCTAACAGTTTTCTAAAAACAAACTCCAGAACACACAAGCTCACGGACAAAGTCCATGTCCCATAAATGACATGGCCATGGTGAGGATATAATTATTTTTATATTAAAACATCATATTTACTGGTCATTTAACAACTCCTAGCTCAGTTAATGTTGTCCACCATCTAGCTTCCAAATTACTTGTTCCGGTAAAAGTTGCACTTGGAAGTATGCTAATATCACCAGCACGTGATCCTTGCTCAACAACAGAATCCGGAAGTGTGCAAATATCACCAGCACGTGATCCTTGCTCAACAACAGAATCCGGAATACATTTCTGCATTATCTACTTCAACAGACCCGAAGCACTTGAACTGACAACTGTACATTGTACTAGTCAGCGATGTGCTGGTGAGATAAGATAATTCGGAATAAAATATGGTGGCTTTTAAGAAACAATACACGAAATCACACACACAGAGAGAGGGGGGGGGACTGTAAAACATACACAAATCCTAACAGGACTTTCCACTTTCTGTGATAAAACCATTATCGCTTGAATCATTCCCCCACATCCACTGCATTTGTTGATATACGTTTGTCAATACTTTTATGACAGACACCAAGGAAAATGTAAGGAAGCAATGGCCAAAGTACAGCTTCACCCGATTATCTCACAGAGAAAAAAAATAAAAAACTTCAGCTACAAATGGAGACAGTTCAAGTGAACAAACATCTTAAAACAACATAAAAATTAACACAAAAAAAAACAACAACAACACATTAACAAGCCGTTAATAACATTTACAATGGGAAGACAACAACAGATAATCCATACATTAATATCAATACCTGTTTATTAATAATATCAGATGTCATTCCATAATGGATCACAAAAGTAATTAACTAGCAGTGGGTTACGTTAGACACGGCGAGTTCAAGATTTAAATCACTAATTTACTTTAAACCTGTATGCCTTCTGGGAATGTTTGTTAAAAGACCCCCCCCCCTAAAAAAAACAGAGCCACAAACAAATAGCGAACTTCAGGCTGACATAACACGGATGTTCCGATCAGTTCTTCAACTTTTTTATGTTCATGGGGATAAAAAAATTAAATAACTGAAGTCGCAGATCAGTTAATTATGGCTTTATTGAGAGTGACACATAACTGTCATATCTACCATGATTTATCTGAGAGATAAGCACTGAGATCATTTGGTGCAGAAATTATTATTACCGATTGCTTTATCAAATAAGTGACTGATCGTGCCACTGATCGTATCATGAAATAACTGGGTACAGATAGAATGCGAGAAAAGAAGACCATCCCACGAAAGGTTACCATTCTATAATACAACAAGCTGTTAGTACCTCTAGTGCACTACATTACACAGATGTTTTGCACACACACAGGATCCAGATAGAATGCGTTCATTCCACACTCAAAGTCTACCATTAAAATGGTTATTTAAGATCACTAAGACAGGTTTATCAGACGAGTACGACAAGATAATATATGGCCCGGTATTTCAAGTAGTTCTAGTGTTACTACCCGTAGTGATCCTAACATTTTATCTACATGTTACCACCGCGATGGAATATTAATAAAAAAAACATGCACAAATCCAAGAATGGGTCAAAGATGCTGCACCTTCCCAAATGATATCTAGTAACCGGGTGCAATACTAAGGGTCTAGTTAGAGGGCAGGATGGGAGGTCATCTAAAGTGGATAATGAGTACACACAACAGAAAAATGACAATACACTACGGAGAGAGAACAAAGCACACAAATCACTTGTAGCTCACCTAAATGTCCAGGTTTCACTGAACAGTTTGAAACAGAAACAAAAACACACAGAGCTGTTACTGAAGAACAAACGACGTGTCAGAAATTACCTTCTTTTTAAAAAGCTATTCATAAAATGCTTTCAAAAACCAATCAAGCGCCACTCGCTAACAAACCTTTCAATTCGCCGGCGGAATGAATAACATACAAACGTCGAACATGAAGCAAAATTGTCCATCGCAAACAGGACCTAAATCAGTCGGCCATCTTCTGATAGGTAATATATATTGTACACTCATGGGCAATCTGATTACTTGAAAAGTAATATTTTACGCGATTCATTTGGCCATGTTAGGATTAACTTGTGCCTTGTATACCAGCATTAATGCTACCATAGCTCAGGTTCTCAAAAACAAACAGGGGGTGCAGCAATATCACTTTTGTCGATAAAGAACTGGTTGTTCGGCAAGCAAATTTCACAAAATTTGGGGAGCGGGTATCATCAATGACACGCTTCAATACAAGTCACACGTATCTTATATAACGGTTTTTGAGTTGTAAATGAAACATACCCTTTTATCTGACTTTTCAAGGCCAGTGATGTTAAAACGAAGATAACAAGGAAATTAACATTAACAAACGCCATCTACATCAGATTAATACGAGCAGCCTGGTGGTGCAACTGTTTAAATCTAAAAAAATTAGGCAGGCCATTTTTGCTAAATTATACTTCCAATATCCTAAATGATTTCCCATTAATTCCTCAAAACACATTTCTATTATCATCAGTATTATAACTTAGCCAGTCACACGGACAAATTTCTATTAATATGTGATGCAATCTTCAGCATCTGTGACTCGTATGACATGAATAAGCCAAGACAACTGAAAACTGACGACAGCTGAAAGATAGACTTATTGTACCATGATTATTTTCATATTTAGTTACCTATCCATTCGGGTGCACAAATGTGAAATATGTCAATATTTACGAACTGCATGCTAAGAACGGTTAGTACAACGCAGCTATGGGATAGAACCATACCTATACCAAGATCCGGATGGGAGGTGCAATAAAATACCAAACGTACACTACTCATGTCAGAGCTTTTATTAGCTTAAAGTGGGCGATCTGTATTCAAACAATAGCCATAAAACAGCGGCAGGGAAGATCTACATAAGCAGCCCGTAATAAATGAACCCAGCCAGTACCAACTCCCACAACAAGTACTGGCACATCTCTCAGTCATTAACAACGACACACAGAAAATTGCACTCACAACCCAACACAAACTCCCACCATTGGTACGCACGCATCTTCCGACATTAATCGAGAAATTACTGCATGCAGATTATGATAATCTGTTAATATAACCACAGACAATGGCTTTCTGAATGTTACTAGAAGTCTATTTGAGAGAGAAACGTCAAGCCTTTAAGCCAAATGCCTACACGAAAGCCGAATAACAAACTGCCCCATTCCACGTGGAAATTAAAATGATAGCTACGAAATATAGACAAATGCCAACCTGCAGAAGAAGTAGGCGTACTTGTGCCTGAAAACACAAAAAAAGAAGAACAAACAGTCAGTCATTTACAGATACTGATCATAAGTCATTAATGTGACTCATCAATATCCTAATACTAATACTTATCATCAAACACAGACTTGATAGCCAGGATACGAAATGAAAATACAAAATGACATCTAGACTGGACACGGACACACGTACACACACACACACACACAGAGAGAGAGAGAGACAGACAGATAGAGAGAGATGCACACCCCACAACCCAACACCTCAATGCACATCCCTGTCTAATATAGCCTATCTATTTACCTGCTCACTTTCTTATTCCAAACAAATACACTGTACTGATATAACAATGGCAATCTGACAGTATCAAATTGCTGTGTTTTCCATCTCAAACCGGATCGATGGCGGTAAGATTTGCTTGTTATATCTGGCCGTGGTCACAATATCAGGAAGACTTAAATAAGATTCATTCTAAATCGATGATTTTATACAAATGACTTTTTGCCATTAATAGTTATTCTATCGGTTTTAAGCAAATTAGGTGTTTTGTGGGTAGACGTATGGTGACACCTTTGTGTTTACATAAATCACTTTGACCTGGTTGCCACATGGCTAATTAATTATACAGCAGAATATCAACACATGTTCAGTGTTGGCACACAGAGAGTGATGACGTTACACACATAACCAACCAAATCTATATAACACACACACACACACAAAACACACAACACACACACACACACACACGCACACACACATAGTCTAGATCAAGTCTAGATCAAAATCAATACTGAAATTCTGTGATATTGAACAAGTATAGCTGAATATGTCATTTTTCTCACTAAAATAGAATACATTCCATAACGTACGGAACGTATCTTAGCTCCAGACATCTAAAGATATATTACCACAGCCAACCAAGAACCTGTTACAACTTTTTTTTAAATACTGTCAAGCAATACACAAGATGATAAGTTTCTTCTAAATAATAAAATAATTTTTGGTATGTTCCAAAACTAAGCTCTGACCCGATAAAAGAAACACATAACTTCAACTTAGAAGTGCAGTATGACAAGTAAAACAGGTTGGGCACTGTACAGAAATGTGGAAAGTTTCAATTTTTTTTACCAAAACGTATACTATTTAACATTTTTAACGAAGTGAAAATTTCACTTAACAGGCACTCTTTCCCCAAAAGTAAGCAAATAATGAAATGCTGACTAAGAAATATATTGAAGATGGCTGTAACACAGCTGTAACATGATATCCGATATGTAGTTTCGGTGAAAGTTGTATTCCTGAGTCACATGTCCAAATTCCTACGTTTAATAGGAATACAATCAGACACTAAAAAGGTTCATCCTGCCTTTAAAACAATTTGTTTTAAATATACTAGTCTGGCAAATCCAGGTGATACAAATCACATGGAAAGCTTAAAACAATGAAGACAATTTCTTGCTTGACCTATAAATACTGGCAAATTACCTCTCTAAAATGTCTCGTATCATGCCGCCAAACGCAAAATTTACCCCAACAAGGTGATATGTAATTTATCAAACAGGAATGCTATTATGTACTTAGTGGAGGTGTTCACGATCAAGATGGTTAGTATGATTGATTTTTTGTACTCATCGCTGTTAATAACAAAATCCGCTTTCTACACCATAACGCTTCTCCCTTAACTAACTATACTATTCCTCGTACTTCAATATATCAAGTACCAATATCAGGTTATTCTTCTACGCCAACTCATAACCAATCAAACAGACAAAATAAAAAGATATCCGTTAAACTGGAAAGATTAGTTATATCGCAAAAAAAAAATACTGAATGCTGCTCTTCAATTAGCATAGTTGTATTTTGGAACCCCCCCCCACTGAACATGGAATATCCGTAATACAGGTCACAAATGACAATATCAATTAAGATGAACATCACTTCCTAGTGCTCACCATAACCTGATAACTAAAACATAACAAATCCAGAATCTGTTGAGTGCACACACTGACAACCACGACAGTACATCCAACGATCACATATAGCATACACTGATGAACACAATGACATGTGGAAACAAATGAACGTCGAGACATTGCTCCATAAATATATATCCTCAGTACAATATCTGCCTAAAATCTGAGGTATCATCATCATCATCATCATCATCATAAAAATCATCACAAACATCATCATTATTCACTAGTATTATCATGGACCACATCACCATGGTGATGACAAACACTGTTGGCCAAGTATCAAGTATATTTCATGACGACGTTAACAAAAACTGGCTTATGTTTGCAACCAGACGAAAACAGAAACATGTCTCAATCTCAACAGCCCATAAACAACTCGTCAATGACAGTTTACTATTAGAATCTCTGCTCACACGACACTGGATTACAACAACACATTGTTTGAATATCTCTTTTTTTTTTGGATGCCATTGGATTACAACGCAGATACTAACCGGTTGAATTAATTCCTGGTATCGTACCACCAACACTGCTAGATGAACTCGTGGCCGCTGCTAGCTGTTGGAGAGCTGCTAGGTTCTGGGGATTCATCGCTGACATGGCTGAAATGAGGATTATCGTGGTTCCGAGATGATTGGCATTTAACACAACGCATCTTGTGGAAAGAGAAATGGTGAAGACGGCGAATAAAAACCAGACAGTGGGTGGAACACACAACTGTCAGAACTGTGTATACCAAGCAGAATCGGAATAATTCTCGCACAGAAATTGTACCACAGCAAGCAACAATTTTATTGGTATTAAGCCTATCCAAACATATTAAGAATGTGGCACAAAAATTAGTAGTAAAATATTACAGATTAGCTGTTATTATAATTAATATAATGGCATGTGGACGTTAACAGCTAAAGACCAATGACTTCAATATTACCATGTAGATCTATGAAGCCAGGACATGTTTAAATGACAAAGATCTACATCTGCTACACTCGTATAAACATTGCTTAGATTATGTACTCTCACGTGTAGTACTTACCTGGATTATTGGCTAAGGCAGCTAAAGCAGCTAGACCCTGGAGGTTTTGTAGATTCTGTAGATTGTTGATATCACCTGTGAGTAACAAACAAACTTGGGTTTAATAACATCTGCCGACCAACGTACGCCACGACGATATACACACACTCACAATGATAGGAAGAGGCTTCGGGTTTTTGTCTCTGTCAAACACACCAAATAAAGAACAACATGCTCTAGCAGAGAGAAAAAATAGGACTCATCAAATAAATAAACAACAGGTCAAATTGGACACCAAACTTAAGGCTATTACTTTGACGCTAAGAGCACTGGACTAACTGACGAACCACAACTATGCTAGCCAGTCGGTCTTCAAATCTCTAGACAAACCAGTACGACAACAGGAGCTGGTGTTGATACACTGTTGGTGCCCTTGTGACGGCGTTATTGGTCAAAATGAAAGCCCGGTCAGTCAGTATTATTTCGTGCTACCTTTACTGGCCAAAAAATTGGACCGATCCAACATCGCTACATTAGTACCGATTTTAAACTGGTAGTAATAAAATTTCATCTTCCAGGTTAGTCATTATTATTAAAAGTCTTTCCACACCTGTTAGATGCAAGATGAAACCAGACTGTCATTTGTTAATCAAGAAGAAGCAACTGGGTATTTAGAAAATGAATCTTGTTACGGAATCAGACTTCTTGAGCAACTATCCCGTTTGGAAGAAGAGGGTGGGATTTTTGAAGATGCACAAACTTTCGAAAGCCCACAGAACGTTTACGCATTTACGACTAAGAGCAGACCATGCACGGCCTATGCCGATATTCACAAAAGCGTTCATCGTGAGCACCGTAAGATGGAACAAAATCAATACGTGGCTCAGCTAACCCACGAAACAACATCTGATATGAAGATACCTTGGGTACTGGCTCGGAGGGAAGAAACCAATGAATAATGTCTTCACTACAAAATCCAATTAAAATAACACAAAATTGCTCTTGATACAATAAAAGACGAAAGACGGAGAACAAAATAAGGCAGAAAACAGAGAGTCTACAGCACTACTAATTACTACCATACAAACAACAACCATTCTATATACACAACTAGAGCACTATAAAGAATTGATCTACTCCAAACGAGTTCAGTTCAGATCCATGACGGGTTAATGCATAATCCTTTGTCATTCTTACTGTGGTTTTTTTCTTCTTCGGTGAACTGCAATTGTGGCGAGGCAATTAAAATACTGGTTTCACAACAATCTCGTTCTGAGCACTCAATTGATAGCCGAACCTACCATTACGATGTCTAAGATGCCGTAAGGGGAGGCAGTATCAGCGAACAGCCGAGTGACCAATAAGTAGCCACACATTGGTCAAAGTTAACTACAAGCCAACGGCAATCAGTCTTGGCACATTAACTCTTTTTCAATATTCTGCAATGCGACTAACTGCAAAAACCACTACATGCCAATCAATGCCTAAAGCAATCAAAGCAATTTGGAAATAAACAAGTGTGTTTATATGTCTAAGGATATATTTCCGCAAATATATATATATATAAATAGGTTCTGGTGTATGTGTAAATTTGTATGGATGCATGCATACATTTAAATGTATATTTATGCCTGCAAATATAAATCTCTTTGTACAGGTGCGTGTGTGTGTGTGTGTGTGTGTGTGTGTGTATGTGTGTGTTGTGTGCAAAATAAAGGCACAGGGAAATGTTGAGGGATTCCAGCTGACCCCAGCAACTAGACTGAATTTTCAAAGCACAAAAGACATTTTAATACCTTTACAGTTGTTCGGAGATAATGACGAAGAGTTTGTAGAGCTGACAGGTGAAGTTGAGCTATTTCCCATGGGCAGGTTGACTGTATTGTTGTTGGTTGGGGACTGTGCCCCACTTAACAATGATGACAGGGGACCTGCATTCAGGCCGGCAAGTAACGCAGGTAATCCTAGCAACAGGACATAGTAACATATAGTATTCAGTTGCCACGGCGAGCGACTGACTGACAACAAACACAATATGTACTAATATCGTGAGTTGGCAGGGAAGTGGACAAGGAAATCACAGACAGAAAGGGAAATGGTTATTGTGAGGCCAATGTTTGGGACGTTTATTTGGGTGGTATTTTTTTTTAATCGGATTAAGGGCCAAGATTAAGACATTAAACAAACAATATTAGTACATATAAGCTACACAACAGTCAATGTATGCATGATAATCGAAATCAAAAACACATCACACAGAGAAATGAATGCACAATGTGTAAAACAAATGAAAGCATGCACTGTTTTTACAAATGGTGCAAAATTACAAGAGCAACGAAAACAACATCAACAACACAACTCAACTCTATGATAACAATTATGTATACTATTCAAAAAACAAAAAAATTCCATTATCATTTCCCTAACACATGCCATAAATATATGATTTTATATTGAACTGAAGGTATGCATTACACACAATACTATACTATAGACATTCTTTGATGTTTCTACACAGTATTACAGTTAGTTCCAGATTAACAGATGTTATCAGCTGAATGTCATATACAAATATTTCTCAGGAGGCTGCGCCGATCACTAACTTTTATCACGATACAGAGCCATCTGTTCGCTAGGACTGGTCCGGTAAGCCAAACAGACGGGCACAAAAACATGTTGAAATCTACTGACAACATATGACATGCACATGTGCACCCACATATGCACACAGGCACACAGACACATACACACAGAGAGAGACAATTTGCACAGATGATGAAATTGGTTGTGGACAGTACATAAAAACCAACAGAATTATTCCCATCAATTATTAGTTATTTATTATCCTCTGCTGCTACTACTGCTACTACTGCTACTACTACTACAAAACAAAATACACTAAACTCCAGATGTCAACTCTTCTATTCATGTTACATTAATCCACCAACACTCACAACCAAATGTTAAATAATTCACAAACAGACAACGATTACTGATGCACAGAGTTGCTTCTAGGATTACGCTATGTGTTAACCGTGGTAGAAGTTACGCCGGAACTGTCTGATATTGAGGGGTGGTGGGGTGGCTGCAGCCGCCAATGGATTAGTGGACTAAAAGGAAAATCAAGGGCCACATTTATCAAAAAACCTGTAGTATACATGGAAAAATCAAGGGCTATATTTGTCAAAAAATATATACAATTATCAATTTCTCATGGTTCATCATGATCCCATTTGACTGTATTATCCCACTCGACTATAATATGCTGTAAGACCTCAGCATATCGTGTTCACTGTAAAAGATGTGAATTTCTACGTTCCTACAGGTATTTATTTACCTGTACATCTGATCTTAGGTTATAGTTATGCCTTGATAGTAGTGGCTGATAATAAAACAAGGAGACAGATAAAGCGGTCTATTAGTATTTTCATTTTTCATTCAAGCACTACCCAGACCCATACACAAGTGTTTGATGTTTTACGTCACCAAACAGATCAGACTTTTTTTTAAAATGATTTACGTGATTCTTCCAACTGTTAAAGTCTTGGTGCCTATCAATTATATTCATTTTTATACAGCTTAATTGCATAAAAAGGATATTTAGAATAGAAAGTGGACAAATCTTGATATTTTTATGCAGGTGAAACTTGGCAACCAACACTTATTTATGCCCATATCGAATGAAGTGAGCTTCCAAAATATAACAATTCCCGGGGATACATGGCTGCTATTTTAACATAGCAATTCCCCTGCAATTTCCCTAACCGAAATGGGAACTTCTATACAAACAATTCAGAATATAGCTCTGTTCAGTAATGAAATCTTAAGGTGTCTATTACCAGTGCTCTCACTGGTTGAAAGCCACACAAATTCTCTTTTCTCTAGCCAATTAGATCCCCTGAATCAAGAAATCTCTAAAGGGAATATTTATGTATTTTGGCATTCCACTGGCTGCACCAAATTACTATTTTATGCTTCAAAACGATGGGGATACCACGAAGTTGCACTCTAGAAGAAACACTGTTGGTAATAAAGTTCAACACAGCAAATTTCAAAATACAATTATTTTGGCACACACACACACAAACACACACACAGACAGACGGAATTTTGATTGTTAACGGTTCACATCATTAACACAGTAGGTCACACAAGTAGGGGGTCACCTGGATTATTTTGTAATGCAGTCACTGCCTGACCAGCTGCTGCCAGAAGCTGCTGAAGTTGTAATGCATTCAAACCACCTGAAAGACAGAGAAAGAAACAAGGAGGCCATGAGACACAGATCCTTACTGAAGAGAACACACATTCCACTGTTCACAATATCTGCGAGTGAGAGAGAAAAAGAGAACACTTATAAGTTTGTTGTTAACATTGTTTTGCGAGCTGTACAAAAACCAGCGACATTTTTGTCCAGTTTTAGCAGACCTGAAAAAAAGATAACAATTCGCTTATCAATTTTTCTCCTCCAAGAACACATCTCAGTGTCATAATCTAGTCAGATTAACATCTTAACTGCACTCATGTTGATAACATCTTACAAACAATCAAGTGTTGATAAAAAAGTTTAACTCTAAAAAGCCATAGCAGCCAGTCTAACTAATGTTTCCCTGATGTAACAGTCAGTGGTTGTACATTCCAAAAATACGTCTTGTCATGCTCCCAGTATAAATAATGTTTAGATCTCAATTTCTACAAATGGCCCATCACTCACTCACAAGAAATTCTCATTGTTGCCCCAAAACCTGGTCGGATTGTTTACATCCATATACAATGTTTGGGAGTATCCATACGGGTAGAACAGACAGCAGAACCACCTCTGAAATAACCGATCAAGGAACTATTTGGTTTCATCTGAATACCATAACATAATTTGCCCCCTCACGGGTCAACCCAATATTAAATAATTTGAGAAGAAAGTAATATTTCATATGGCATTGAAATCCATACTATAGTGAGGAAGTTCTTGATTAACAAATCTCTGGCGTAAAGCAAGTACAATTTATATACCAATGTCACTCTATGATAGAGGCTCTAAAACTACTGATTACTAAGATCCCGATGAGAGTATCACTCATTTTAGAAAAGTCAAAGACCATGTCAGCTGATGCTAAGTATATAGAGAGCGATCCGTCTATAAATAATATAAAATTTAGAAGAAAGTAAATAACTAACTTTGCTACGGGCCGCAACGACTGAACACCATGGCCCCTATTTTGAGAAACAGCGACATACAAGAACCACAAGTGAAGATCAGTAAATGTCTGGTCAGATAATACTGCAGAAACTAATATATTATGAGTTAACAGTCCCAAAAGGCCAAGGTCAATAAATCCAGAAGAAAATGAATAAGATTTGATTGATAATAATAATAATAATACATAATAAAACAATCATTATAAATATACTTTCCAAAGGTGACCACTGTTTGTGGCCAATAGATGCCACATGCTGCACACTAAACAGGTCTGTTTCTACACAATTCCTAAGGATGCCTAGATATTAAGTTTTTCAGCGAGTTCCAGAGCCTGGATTAGTGCTATTACTTTGAAGTCATAAACAGAATCCACAGCATATTTACTTCCCGGTAAATCAAACTCAACAAAGCCAGTTTAAATCAGGCTAGTGAAATAACAGACAAGATCATGGAATAGTCAAGCGACACACATCACCACTAATGACCAATGCTTTGATGAGATCAAAATCATCACATCCCTTTACGAGGATCACTGTTTTGCGCAGTTTCCACCCAGAATTATTCATAACAGTCTGTAAGCTGGTAACAAGTTTGTTTACAATAGCCCAGTCTGACCTGCTGAAGAATTATTCTCTTGCACAAAGCTGTACTAAAGAAGTTATGACCATCTTTTAATTCTAGGGAGGCCTACTAGCTGATAATAATTACCTTAAAAATAAAGTTCTTACAATCACCGACATAGAAATGGATTAGCTGTTGTTTGTAGACACATGTGTGTGCACGCACGCATGCACACGTACACACACACAGTTTGGCCTACCAAAATATAATCGAAATGACAACAGTAAGCTTAGCTTTTCATCATGCACACTGATACGAGATCAGATATAATTTATCACCCGTCATGTCAAAACAGAATGGTGATATTTTATCATACAAGCCATAAATAAGAACAAGGCTTTATCATGGTAGTCATGTAACCTTGGCTCAATTATGATGATGGCACAGTTGTATTTTTATGCCTTTTGTGCTTTTTATTTGTTTCTATATATACAATATATACAGTATAATAACTGAATGGGCTACAAATACTTCTGACATGGGTATATGTCTCATGGATACATGACATGGTAAACAATTCTTAATCATTAAAACCGACCCACAATTATCGAGTCAATATTAATGAATTAATGGTTCCATTATTTTATAATACGTGTGGCCATTGTCCTTAATGCCGGTTGCAAAATATTAGATAAAATTAAAAGCCAAATATCACTTCTTCTTCCTTCAAGTTTTCAGCTGCAAAATTTCATAATCATTTAAAAGTGTTGATTAATGTTCGTAATATTTAATACTGGATGACTAAACAGTTGAACGTGATCAGGTTAGCAGTCGTTTGGGTTGGTACTCCCAACAATATACTAATACTAGAATGAATGAGATACTTGACACTAAGCCTGCAAAGATTCAAGGTGAATCATGATTATTGCAGCCCATAGCCCATGAAAAGGCCTTGAATTGAATCATGATTCAATTCAAAGCCCTTTTCCGTATGTAAACCATGACTCGCGATGATTTTGATAATAAACCAGTTTTTAAAACTTACGACTACAAACTGTTATTGACATTTTGGGTTTTTTAATGTATGCAAATAGCCAACAGTGCCCCAGTCATTAACCCATTTAAAAGAGACAGCACAAATGGCTTTTTTGGGGGTCAATATCAGCATTATTCCCAATGCATTGTTCTTCCACTTATGCGACTTGTCTGAATTGAAAATGCATGCAGTTACTGTCAATAAAATTAATACGAGTTAGCATAACTGGAGAGTTAGTGAGCGAGCGAATGGTTTATTTAGCTCAAATGCGGGTCACACTTGGCACGTATGACTGCGAGGTGACTTCGCAAAGATAAAATCCCACAAAATCCAGGTACCTCGGTCTAGTTTGAACCCTGAACTGGATGTTTGATCTAATGATATGAGAAAACAAAATTGCTACACCACTACTCAGCATGCATACGGTGAGTTAATGAATGAGGTATCTTCCTCATTTTGTCACTTCACTTCCGAACTGTGACAGAAAACACTTCACTGAAGAAAGAAAAAAAAAACGCTGATAAAACTGATAAAAACACAGCAATATTGACAAAGGATCAGTCATGTCTGCATCAGGGAATCTAAAGGCTACCAAGAACTGTGTGAAAATATTTCTTACCTAAACCTAGATTTCCTACATTTCCTAAAGCACCAAGATTGCCCGCACCAACAGCTTGTTGTAACAACTGAAAGATGAAAAGAACAATAATAATTATAATAAGAGTAATCCATCTTTGAGGGATTACTTTGTTATAGAGGATACAGTGAGCTGAGGCAATATAATGAACTGGTTTGTGGGTGTGTGCTTGCGTGCATGCATACATGCGTGTCTGTCAGTGTGTCTGTCAGTCTGTCTGTATATGCATGTGTGTGTGTGTGTGTGTGTGTGTATGTGTGTGTGTGTCTGTCTGTCTGTCTGTCTGTCTGTCTGTCTGTCTGTCTGTCTGTCTGTCTGCATGCCTGTATTTTTGTGTGTGTATAAACTGAAAATGCATAAAAGCAATAAATGATTATAAATATTAACCACATAAAATTAAGCATAACATAATTTATTAACACTGATGGTAACACGATCTTTAAAAAAAATCAATCCATTCCGTAAGTTGCTTTCTCTGTAACATATCCCACTTAGACTGATTATGACATAACACAAACTTGACTATCTATTAGCACGATACCAATGTGCACTTCCAATTATAAATACCAAACAAACAGCACATCACATCAACTAATGTGTTAACCACGATCGGTGGGCTATAGTATACGCATCTGTTGTGTATGCTTATCTTCAAATAAATGCCATACTAGTTAGTAATTAACTAATACATACTGACAAATACTGAGGTCCTAACACACCAAGTCCAGCCACACCAGCAGCATTTAATAGATTAGACTGCATCTGCTGTAACTTCTTCATCTCTTTTTCTTTCTGCGTATCGGCAAATTTGACAACTAAAGGAGATCGGCATCCCTGGAAATAGTCACGGTGAGAAAGGCAAAATGAGAAAGACGCCATAAAATAAAATCAGCTCATATAGAACAAACACATAAATAAACTAGTGTATACTAGTTTATATATTATAAATAAGCTAATTTAAGTAAGTGTGTTTTAAGAATCTTACAAAAATTTCTTTACTTGATATGATATTACAACTACTACTAACAGTATTATATATGGATAGTCCAGATGAATTAGAATAACTATAACATAACATGTCTCATAAGCCTTAAGGATTAAACCTGAGGATTTTCATCTTTTCAGTAATCAGTCAAAAACAGTTCCAAATTCAACCACCAGAAACACTTGGCATACAGGTATTTACCAATCACTTTAAAAATACATCTTAAACAAACTTTCTTTGAATGCAATTATGTTTAAAGAGATACTGAAGTCTAATGAATGTTAAATAAATTAATCCAGTGATGGGACTATTCCTGGTATGACCCATAACACAGGACAGAAAATATTCTATTAAAACAAGCTGTGTCTGAACTGGTTTATACACATTTTGACATCTCAGATTCCAGGATCCTTTCAATGAATTCACAAACATTTGATCTGCAAAGATACACCCATATTTTGGAAGAAGTCTAATGATTGAATCCCTGTACACTTATGATTAGAAATATAGATCTATATGTCCAAATTCCAGGACTTTCAAGGACCTCTAAAATAATTCCAGGACTCTCCAGGCCTGGAATCCAAATTTTCAAATTCCAGTTCTTTCCAAGTTTTCAAGGACCTATGCGAACCTTGCTGTCACATGTAACAGGAAGCATACAGTTGATTTGAACTATGAATGCGACATTTCCCCCCTAAAGCTAAACATTTTAAGGATTACCTGCCTTATTCTTGGAAAATAGATTAAAACATGATAACACTGCTGCTGTTACATATTATGTATTTGATCCATTAAACTATATCTTAGTTAACCATATACTCATTTTATTGCCGATTCAACACAACAATGACTCGGCAATAGATTCAAACATACAAGATATAATATGTTCTTATCTCTAATCGCTAAACCATTGTTCAAAGGATACACTCATCACAATTATGATAATATAATTATGGAAACATCCCATCTGATAAAAACAAATCAGCCAGTAGAACAACGCAAACATGGACTGAACTTTAAAATGTTGCTGTTTCACAGCCACTTTTGTGCAAATGGTAGGCTAAATGGACCATCAACCTCCAAACGTAAGAAGTAGAAGTGGAAAATGAAACACCCATCAGACAGAGCCTAGCTGGGGTTTGAATCCCAAGTGTTAGCTATCTTTGGCCAAACGCACTACCAGTTGTACCATGGAGACATCCAAACCATATTGCTCTATATTTATTAATAACACACACACACAGAGAGAGAGAAGAGAGAGAGAGAGAGAGAGAGAGAGAGAGAGAGAGACAGAGAGAGAGAGAGAGAAAGAGAGAGGATATACTAGACTATATATTTTAAACCTAAGTACCACAAGATACTGACCTCCATCGTTTGTGAATGGTGCATGGACTTAATGGCATTCTGGGCACACTGTTTACTTGTGTATGTGACAAAAGCACAACCTGAAAGACAAAATCAACATCATCAACATACCAGTAATGCTAACACAACTGTTCCGGAATAGTAGAGAGACCAAAACATGAGCGTAAACATAAAAATTAAAAGGTGTAAACATTTAAATGGTAGAATACCCACGAAAGTTTTGTTAAAACAATAATGTAACAAAACAGTCCCAAAAGTACTATCATAATCCAAAAACAGATGTCAGATACACTAACATCCAGCTATATTCCCTGATTTTAATACTCTTCCAAAACATTCGGACATCAATTACGAATATTGTCATCCTAGGCGTCAATCTAGAGGGAACGTTTGCAAATGACCAAATATGAACAAAATTAAAAGCACTTTTATGCAAAACGTCAGTTATATGCTTGAGTACCTTTACTCTGGCCGTTCTGTTCGCGTAAAACAGTACATTCTTCTATTTGTCCAAAAGGTGAAAACATCATTCTAACATCGTTCTCATTGCACTTCTTTGACAACATCCCTACAAACAACTTCCGTTCTTCAACTGTTAGGAGAGAACAGCACCAATGTTAGATGTGGATAGGGTATGGCTTTCTGGGGCCAGGAAAAGAAGCGCAAATACTCTGTTTTCGTTATGCGCTTAAATACAGATAAGTACGTCGCTAAATAAAAAAATGGTGTGCTAGATGTCTTTACTGATTGTCTAATTGTGGTACAGTTAAGTCTGTAAATATTTGAAAAAAGGTTCAATGTAAAAGTTTATTTTACACCAGAACCCATCTTACTGTTACGTTTTTCACTATCTGCTGGCTTCATTTGTATTGGATGCTGCATCTGAAATCAGAAAAGAATGGGTCAATATTTCTTAGCCAGATGCATTTCATGACAAAGTGTGTTGTATTAATGTTTTATAATCAGATATAACTCCTAATGGCAGAACTGGTCGCTCACCCCTGCCATAGTTTTTATATTGTGTAGAGCATTCTGTGCTTCTAAAGCTGCTTTTCTTGTATAAAATGTAACAAAGCAACATCCTGAAAAATAGAAAACAATATGTTATATAAATATATAAACATCTGTTAGAGTGATAAATATGGTTAAGTGTACATGGTAAAGGTGAACAATGTGTCACAGCAAGTCCAGTATGTCATGCTAAGTAATGTGTGTGGTTCAATATAAGTATGAATTAGCCTGTGTGTGGGTGGGTGTATGTGTGTGTGTGTGTGTGTGTGTGTGTGTGTGTGTATGTGCATGCCTGGGTGTTTGTGGGCAATAAGAGAAGGTATGAACAAATGAGGAGAGTGTATGTATGTGCTTCAGTATGGTTATACACTCCACCTGAATAATAATATTTGTAATGTTATGTATGAAAGAAAGAAAGAATGAATGAATGAATGCTTTATTTAGCTTAGGCAATGATCTGACCTGGGATATTGTACACATTGGGATACTTCGTAGGGAACTGAAATCAGGATGTCAACTTTTACAGAATAATGAAACACCCCACAGTTCGAAGGGAAAACTTAGTGACATGGTAATGAACCATTGGCATGTACGTCTGAAACTATGTCTAAGTACTTGCTGATACTACTACTACTAATAATAATGCAGATTTACATGGATTCATAATCATAGGGATGTTCAGGTGCACTGTTACTGATAGAGTTTTTGAAGAGCTGAGATGATACAATATTCTTGAATATTAGTCATTATGCAAGCTGGATCATTCTGAATTTGCTGATGTCATAATTGGATATGCCATATATTAATAAGTAGGTAACAATAGTCTACAAGATATAACAAAGGCAAGGACGACAGTAACGAGTGGTTCCTGTGGCAAGAATGCTTTTAGAAAGTGGATCTTAGTAAGATGATAGTAGACATATGCAGATATGATATATTCATTCATATTTAATACCTTTCCAATGAAGAGGAATAATTGTCCTTTGTCAGGATCCAGTGATATATATATGTGTGTGTGTGTGGGTATATATATATATATATATATATATATATATATACACACACAAACACACACACATATATACATACATACATACATACATACATACATACATACATACATACATACATGCATGCATGCATGCACACACGCACACACACACACACGCACACACGCACACACAGAGCTTTGTTTCATCAGTAAACAAGTGATACTTTAATCCAATGTCACTGCTCCATCATCCCAAGAGGACATGTGTACATTGTACACCTAGTGAATTTTCTGATATGCCAAATGACAAACGTAGAACATCAGACATAAAACCATAATTAGATGCATGGACGATGTTGTTCTAAATAGGACTAAAACCACTCGGACATTTTATCTGACAAACCAACCACATATTCCCACCACATTAAGGCTAATTGTAGCAAATACAGCAGACTGCTCTAGAAGGGCCAGTAATACCGAATTACCTTACAGCACTGAAACCAACATTGATTCAGCGGTGTGACCACTTTTATATTCAGACTGTTGCATTTCATTGAAGTAGATACCCCAAAACAATTGTTTAGTAATTGACTCACACACTCGTCTGATTGCTCACCGACTCAAACTTTTAGCGACGGAGTAGAATTTGCTTTTAACCTTTCCCATTATTCGCCATATAAAGCTACAAAGCTGTAAAGATTTGCCAGACTTCAAATAAGCATTATCTACTTAAAACACCGGGAAACACGGTTTGATAGTTCCCACTAACACTTGTTATCGGCAAACAGCGGACTGCCATCACATCAAGATAAAGTGAATGTTTACAACTGGAATGACATTCCTACCAAAATCTCAGCCAAACAGGGCCATGCTAACCGTAGAACACAATGTGTTTGTTGGCATTTGGGATGGAAACCAAGATTCAGCTGAATTTCTGGGATCTAGCATGACACAGAACAGTAACATCATCTACGATCAACCAATCTGTCCCTGGCAATATTAAGCACATAGCGTGTGATTATATATATATATATATATACTTATTTATAGTCAGACACTGATCTGTGTGTGCTTCACATTCAGGATATAGCAATCTTTGTTATTAAAACAAAAGGTTCACATAGTGGTGAACATTCCAGGCAAAGAAGAATTTCAGTATTCTTCATTAATAAGATAAATTCTTGTACAGTGTTTAATCCTTAGCTGAGCATATATGACCAAGATGTTCTAAATGCCTTGACACAGAGAAGAGCATGTGCGTGAGAGAGACTCAGAGAGAGAGAGAGAGAGTTTTACACCATTTTCTTGGCTGATGTCCACATTTCTAAAAAAATGTATGTGGTCTGCAGCTTCTAAAGCGCGAAGTATTTTTCCTACATATACGTTTTTGTTTTGGTAATGAATCACCTAACATTTCCCTCCTCCACTGCTTACAGAGCAGTACGGACATACACAAAACTAAAAAATGATATCCCTGCTAGAGTAGTTTCCATCTTCAAGGCATCTTTAATATTCATCTTTAATTAGGTAAGAAAGGCAATGTTATTCAACACAGTAGCCCATTTACTAGAAAGAACATACTTGTATAAGCTATATTTGATACAAGTGAGTATTAATCTTGAGTGGCAATGTATACATTGAGGATGACCTAAGGGACGAAAAAAAAATTGCCAGAATTTAGGTGGATCCTGTGTTCTAGATGCTTTATATAAATTATATATATCAAATTAAGCTAAATTTCAATGCACACACACACACAAAGTGTGTGCTATTTCTCAATAGGACTGTCTTTAGTATAGTGTGTTCCTGGGTCAACTAAACTATTAAATGACATTTCTCTTCACACACACACACACACACACACACACACACACACACACACGACATAAAATATTTATAGTTTGTGTGTATGCATTTTAGAAGTGTGAAATAAGGCACTGGCACATAATCTTGAATCACTAATTCAAATTCCAGAACGGAGACTTTTCATACTCTCTCACACACACACACACACACACACCTAGTGAGACATTCCAAGAAACCAATTCTATGTGGCAGATACAAGGTAAAAGACCTTTATGTCTTACCCTTGCTCTGTCCAGTCACTTTGTCTCGTAATACATTCAGCTGGAATACCATGCCAAATTCTTCAAACATTTTGCGGAGATCATCTTCATCCATTGACCGTGGAATCTGGCCAACAAACATCTTGATGGCGTCAGGATCCGGTTCTGATTTTGGTGGTTGCGAGTTCATGGTACTGAAAGAAAACGATAACAATGAACACTTAGGTAACACTTAGGTAACAATTTCATGAAAGTGTACACACATATATTTACTGACAATATAGGCCCTAAATTCCTCCAAATGCTATTCCTCTTCAGGATATGATCTCATTACAAGATAGATATTTATATATCCCCATCATACACAAACATACAAACTGGAAGATGCTGGCTGTCGTAAGAACCTCAATCTTTTAAAATGATTCTGAGCTGGAATCATTCTGTTAGAATGAGCGTATTGTAATTGCAGAAAAAGTTTTTTTTAATACAAACAAATAGCTCTCTAAATCTTTAAGATCACATATGTTATGTCCGAACTTTCAAGACTCCTCAAAACACCTCTCATGGGACTAAAACCAAACACATGTAAGATAAGATGGATAAGAATGTCTTACTAATTGCTTTGCTGATCAATAAACTAAATACATACAAAAATCGGAGCTGGTACATGAGAATCAAAATAGGTTGGATACATAAGTAATTATGTGTGACCAAAGTAGGGAACCAGAAGGAAATTTTAATTGTTATGGTTCATGTAATGTTGATGCTGTTGTTTTAAAACTACCTTTGAACACGTGGTACCTTAACGTGTCAACCAATTAAAAAGGGCGAAGGTGTTTCATAAAAATGAAAAAAAACTGTTGACATTAAATATATCGAATTTCTCTTTTAGTCTTACGCATCCAGAAAGGTATCAACTATCTACTCCATCTTCTTTTGTAATCAACATAAAAAACTTAATCAAAATAATCTATGCTGATAAGTACCTCTGTAGATAATTTTAACCAACATTCAAGACCAATGAGAAATAAGTATGGCAAATTTAACTGATTGTGTGTGTGCCCACGCACACATGCATGTGCACGCACTCATGTAAATGTTGCTGTGTTTATGGCCACTTTTGTGCACAAGGTAGGCTAAATGGCCCGAGCGACCTCCAAAAGTAATGAGGTGAATTGAAAGATGAAACACCCTTCTGACATAACCCGGCACCGGCACGCACATAGCATTTCAAATTAGCCTAGGTTTACTCAAAAACAACTGTCAGCAAATTGTGATGGTCAACGCATCACTGTGTCATCACCAATGCCTTCCTGCTGGATTCCAATACTACTGATGTGCAGTTTTGATCATAATATCCCATATTGTAGTTAAGTAATGACTAATAATTGATAATCTCGTTAATAATAATAATTACAAAACTTCTATTGCGCCAATATACTTTTGATACATGAACTTTGTTTTTAAATTTTAAAAATTTCTCATCTCATGATGGGTTCGCAAAATAGCCTAAGCAACAAAACCGATCACTGTAATGATAGCATGAAGAAAAATGGCTCAATATAACGGAGACAAAACAATTCCACTCCCAAGCGGAACACAAACCCCGAGTCAGCCGACCTTGAGAATAACAGTTTTGAAAGTAATCGTGATCACGATACATACATCATCTTTACGGTTTTGATGTTAGCTGTGAATGGTTCACCGAGTCGGTGAACAAAATTAAATTGGTCTATGCAGGTAGTAGACTAAGCCGACAGTGCCATCTTCATACAGGCTACGTATGTGTATATATGCTTCAGACAGAATGACAAAAAGCACACCGCCGGAGATATGAATAGGTTACCAGCATAAGGGTTAATGTACTGGGCACACTGTGATCGTTATCTGGTAGTCTACGGCATTAACAGATCTACAGATAGCTGGCACAAAATGGAGAAGTCTACTTCCTGAGTGGCCCAATAAAACAGCTCGCATGCATGATGTGTGTATGCGTGTGTATCTGTGTGTGATGTGTGGTGTAAGTGTGTAAGTGTTTACTTATCAGTGGTATAAACTTTGCTATGAAATGTGATTACCATGAGTTGTATATAACCCCACCCCCAAATTTGATTCAGAACATGCATTATTTATGATGATGATGATGATGCTGATCACTGTTAATAAGTATCTAACTGGATGACCTGAGGATATGAGGTCTCATAACAAATTTTAACTTTCACTTCTAATCCACTTCAACAGAGTTAGGACTCTTAAATGTACAGTCACTAAAAAGCAAGAACACGAAACGGCGTTTGACTGTTACTGACAGGAATTGTCTGATGGTCCCTAAATTTTCAGACATTTATTCAGGTGCACTACGTTTGTGATAGATCAATAAGTTAACAGGAAACTCTTGAAATGAACAGGCCATAATTTTGAGTGCTTGCGACTCTATGAGGATTAGTATTTTGAATTAACTGAAAGTGATTTGTGTTATAATCAGATACCCTATAATGGGCAGCTACAACAGTCTATATTAGGTGTAAGGCTATAAATGTTTCTTGTGTCAAGAATGAGTTTAGATAGTGAATGCTCTGCATACTGATATGATATGTTCATTCATATTAATACACTTTGAAGGAAAATGAATATTTTTGTTCATTGTCAGGATCCAGTGATATAGGGAGGGAGGGAGGAATGGGAGAAGGAGGGAGGGAGGGACAGAAAGACACAAGCAAACATTTGTGACATTGAAGATTTTAAACTTACTGTATATAATTTGATGAATGAATACAAAATGAGACATCCATAAGTCAGACTAGGAGATCTTAAATAACCATACAAATATACATCCTAGTACAGTTACACACGCACTCAGACACACACAGACACACACAGAGAGAGAGAGAGAGAGAGAGAGAGAGAGAGAGATACTATTAGTAAAGACAGATACATTGATTATATATAGAATGTGAAATCAGTAGCCAAATATGTCTACCATACCTACTCAAAAGGATAACATTTCTACCTGAAGACCGGGTATAAGAACAAAATGTCTTCAGTCCAGATCTATTGCATATAATAGAATGTGACAGTTTATCCAACTGGCTAGTCATATTATCTACTACTCCAATGTTATAAGCTTGTAACCCCAAACAATTTAGTACTAATATTACGTGGCCTTGACGGCTCGAGAACAGATCACTCGGAAACAAGTCATATTGAAGCACTGCTGTATCCAGGGTTATATATCCTGGTGTCTCGGAGAGCCAGAATCTTCTACCGGTCCTTACCATGTCACAAACCACTTAAACAATATATCCTCAAAGACACAAAACAACTATGGGCACGCACGCACGCACACACGCACACACACACATTTCGAGAGACACACCTAGTAACATAACTCAGACCAACAAATCAATTTAACAAACGGCCAAAGGCAGCCAGTTTTCAGTTCTACACAATAATGATATTGACCTATGTTATTAATTCGTGACATTAATCAAAGCTTACGCACACGCAGAAATAGGATGTTTTCTGGGGGGGGGCGGACGACCATAATAACATAACAATCTACCAAATACCACCTCGGTACCAATACCAGATCTTATAATGATGGTATTATAAGTGGTGATCCCTATCTAGTACTCTAGAGATGTATCAGATCTACAGATACCTATAATAATAGATTGAGATGGGTCTAATTCGGGATCGGACCCCCTAAAATACAGCGTACGGATACACGCGCTGTTCCAGAACGGCCACAGTCAAACACAGGTAACCAACTCTCAGACAGTACTCCAGGTAAACACTTTAACATTGCATCATGCCACAAAAAGCGGTATTCATCAACACCAAATCCACGTTGCGACTGTAGCCCTACATATACCACAAACCCACCAGAGTCAGCTGACGTGTAATACTGTAGGACCGAACGCACGTTCGCTAACCAAGCCAGTGTTACTGAAAGCCACTCATAAATACAATGTTCAGCTACGTGTCAACATATTTTAATCGGCCTCTATTATATAATAAATAGTTAATTAACCCTATGGTTGGTCAACAGAAACACTCCGCGGCCAAGATCAACCCTCTCTCTCTCTCTCTCTACCCGGAGTGCTCATCGCAAATTGACTGAACAATTTAACTTCCCGGAATCGGGGTTTTAATTCCGCGAAGTAAAGCAAAATCCCCCCCCCCATCATCCGCTCCCCAACACACACACACGCACGCACGCACACCCCGGCACATAACATAACAGGTACACGATACTGATCTCTAACCATTAAATCCATAACCTATAGAGCCATGCCGTTTAATAACAAAAGCTTAGGTTCCGGCGTTTAGCACCAACGTTAATACGACTTGGCACCGATACTTCATAATAAAATAAATTACGCCGATATCCGTTAGTTTTATTGCTAGTAACATCAACATATAAATTACTCGATCATAGTTACAGCCTCGATATCTCGATGTCCAATTACACCTTTTCCTATTCGACTTGAGGGAGATCGCCACTTTACCAAGTAACGCAATACCTGCTCGACATAAAAACAATTCACCGATGTTAAATGGTACGGGCAAAGATTGGCCAAGCCGGCCGGGCTAGTTCGTATAATATTAAACGCTAGTAACTGGTCTAAACAGGCACCTTTACGTTTATTGTCCAGCTGAATAAAATATCGTCTCGGCGAATTAGGCCATACGAACGAAATGTCCCACAAATTTCTCGTCGTATTAGTGACGAATGGGACAGAACCCCCACCCCCCCAACATCACCAGTTTTCCGATCTAGATCGATCACCGTAACCCGTCAAAAAGCTACGAGATCATTAAGCGGATTACATTATTAGTCTACATCGGGCGGTAGTCAATTAATTTGCGACGACCGCACAACGGCGACTCGCACAAACAATGACTGGCCGTGGCCCCTTCGTTTAGTTCTAAACACCGATAACGCGCTCACCGCTTTACCACGCCACACCACTCACTACCAACCAGCGTACTGCGGGTACTGCGCCGAGATTAGCCAGCAAGATAAGATGCCAAACCGTCAGACTAGCAACGCCCAGTTGTTGTTAATAAAACGGCGGCGATGGAAAATGATACAAAACTCGCGCACTTCCAGCCACGAAGAGAACCCCCCCCCACGAACCAGAACCCCCCCCCCCCCGAACATAATCCATTGTAAGCAGGAACCGGTTGAAAATGTGTTTAATGTCATTAGGCAGAATGGTGTTTAATTTCTAACAAACAATTAGCAGTTGTTTACGTAAGTGACTGATTTGAATAAATGAGTTTTAGCATTAAAAAAATACAACAGCAAGAAGACTGTTATTTAAACGATCATAATGCTTTACCTCAAACCAAAGATGCCGTATTTGAACATTAAAAAATGTGGTGATGTTTTTACAAAACTTGAAATGTTGAGTAAAATATTTCCAACATCCCCCTCCCCCAAAAATACCCCCAGCAGTGGTCACTGTAGCAAATCATAAATCAAGAAACCTGGGTTCAAATCCGTTCCAAGTAGCACAGCTGTCCCGACATGGCCATCGTTGTATATTTATGCGATTAACATCACCAGCACCATCATCATACTGCCAGCGGGAGATTAATACAACACACACACATACACACACACACACACACACAGGGAGGATCCATTGTTTGTTGACATCAGTTTATCAGCTAAATAATGATACAGCTGACATACATCAATACATCACCAACACAGATCAAAACAACAACAACTACAACAACAAGAACAACAAGAACAATACTAGGCCTTTCTTAGCTAAACCGGCTGATTTACCACCATACACACACACACACACACACACACACACACACACACACGCACACACGCACGCACGCTCGCGCGAGCACGCGCACAGCTTCCCCATAAACCCTGGTACCGTCCCAGTTAGCCGTATTATGCGTACTACAATATTTCTACAAAGATTTCTCATTACTACCATCATCCTATCTTAGATGATCGTATGATGACACTACTGATGATAACTGACTAGCTAACAACAACCAACCCGAACAACATACTAATGACGATGATGAATTGAAGAGTAATGACGGCTGGAGTAATGCTCAAGCTGCGAGAGAGAGGGAGGGTGAGATATGGAGAGGGGGTTGGGGGGGGTTGAGAGCGGGGAGGGAAGGGGGAAAGAGTACTCCCCATGTCAAGTACAAGTTAACACCCAAGTAGCCCATACCGGGCCTGGTAATCAGATTTGTCTTCCTTCCTTTGCACTGAATGCGCTGTGTTGTGGGCTGTGGTGTTGGCACCAAAAACGTCCGTATTACATGGACACGATCACTGGTTAAAGATCCGGCTCCGTGAGATGAAACATTACTCGAGGCCAGAGGGGGTGAGGGAACGCGCGGCTTAGAATTTGATTTAGAGAAATTAACGCAGCCACCCAGAGCAGCAGATGGCAATGGGACAACAAGTGTACAGCCAGGGAATTGGCGGGATCCGGTCAAACCCCATCTGACTGCTAACTCCCTACGTCTGATTCCCAATGTCCAAAACTAAGTTTTAGCCGCGGTTGAAGGGATCCTCGCACCACACACACACACACACACACACACCTCGCTCGACAACATATAAACTAGTGTTGTTTAGCAACACCTGCGTCAGGTGTTTCGCTCCAATCACTGTCCCCAATTGATTGAACAACCGTTTGATTTCTTTGATGGCCAAAGGGAAACTATTTGATTTCTTATTGGTTAAAAAATGCCAACAGCACCTCGTGCTAGCCGTTTTATTGCTCTTTAACGGATACTCTTTAGCTTGTTGTCTAGACTAACTGGGCCAGACGTCTGTAAAACAAACAAACAGGCATGAAAGATGAAAACCCTTTCCGTTGAAAAAAGAACGAGTTGAACCCAGCCGGATCTTGGGATGTTTCACCGCGCACACACACACACACGCGCGCGCGCGCCATGGCCCACAATGCACGGCAACCGAAGATGACATGCTAAGGAAAGCTAACTGGAAAAGACAACCACGACAGCCAACCAATACTGAAATCCAATTAAAGCGTAGAAGATAATTAACCTGTCCAATTCCACGAAGTATACCACCACACTGTGGAGATTGTTGGCCTCGTTCTCGTGTGCCAGAACGGCTGGATCTGTGCCACCTGGAGCTGGAGTAAGTCGACCAGCATCAGCAGCCAGCCAGCGGCTGAGCTAGACACGGACAGGCCAATAATACACCGACTGAACGGATACAAATATCTGAGGCTACCTCAGCGATATGTTATATATTAGTTATAGACATCTGATAGGTTCTTCTCTCATTGCAGCTCGCTCAGGGAGCAGAAAAGCAATGCAGCGGGTACCCATCGGGCCGAATGGGGGAGCGCTATGCGGGGGCATCGCTGTGACACGTGGCGGAGAAATGTTACACAAATATGCACGCATGATGCGCAACCGGCTTCATCTTCTGCTGAGGCAGAAGACGTCGGATGGAGGACAGGCAAGGAAGAGACCAGTCGGGCCATCATTGTCCAATAGACATATGGCAAGCAATAACGTTAACCAGCGGATATAAGGAAGACATTGGCATAAACCAACAGCCACTGGGGACACTCCCAATAGTGGACGTCGAAGAAAGTATGAAGCACCCAGCATAGGTCGGACTGATGCTGGCATGGACCCCCAGGCACATAGGGGTCACCAACATGGACCACTAAACACACCAGGGTCACTGACCCGGACCACCAAGCGCACAGGATTCGCTAGCGTGAACCACCAGGCAAAAAGGGATCACGTGGCACAAAGTGTATAGTGGTCTTTGTACTCTGAGCCAGTGCCATATATATATATATATATATATATATATACGCGCGCGCGCGCGCGCGTGTGTGTGTGTATAGAGGTGGGGAGGGGCTCTACCCAGTTAGACAGAGAAACATGTTACTTTAGCAATGATTAAGAAACCAAATATCTGTTTAGAGACCATATAACAAACAGTAAAACATTAGCGATGCGGGTCTGGGCGTGTACACACCATACTAACTAAAAAGCCGAACCAACCCGATACAGTCAGCCCGATAATCTTATCTGCCTGTTGTTGTGTACGGCAGCTCTCTAGCTAGGGTTATATAGGCACTCTCCAGCTATCTGGCCACCGCTGCCATCGTGCATTAGTGGCAGAAAGACGAAACGAGTGTACGGCCGATATCAGCACGGCATAATGTCAACCGCGATACAGGCCTAAGTATAACTCAATAAGTCAAGTCAATAACATGAACTAAATAACAAACAAGACCCCGAACACTGCAGTTCGACATATTCAATCAAGAGTACACACACACACATATATATATATATATATATATAAAACACGCGCGCACACACACACACACACAAACACACACACACACACACACAATAATTACCAGCAAAGCTATCATATGTGCATTCTAACAATTACGCAGTTGCCATAGCAATCGTTTCATTTCATAAGATGACATTTGCTGTTAGCTGGTAAGGGTCATATATATATATATATATATATATATATATATATATTAACAAAATTAAGGAAACTGCTCTAATACTGGTGACATCAGCGTAATATTTATGCCATCCCGCCTCCATCCCCGCCTATCTTACCAATATGGATATTATTTGATAAATCTATCCCAGTTAACTGATCATGATCACATTTCTCAATGAATCGGCGACGTAAATCGAGGCAGCGGCACACACACACACACATATATATATATATACACCCGGCGCTTTACAGCGGCTGTGGCGGCAACTTTGCGATTAGTTCGGCGTCTTCCGATCACATAACAATGTTCCCGGCAGCCAACTGAGTCTAATACCAACACGATAATGAACAGATGATTGGCCACAGATCAACCTGCCCTCTCTCTCTCTCTCTCTCTCCCAGCCGCCGGTCTATAGCATCGGCTCAAGTGGGATTTGTATATCAAATCCGACATCAAAGTCTTTGGGTATTAATTACCTACTACTACCGCGCACGGGCGATGTGCCGACCTTTATAAAGCATTACTCAAGCATACCAGCCTACATTAACTCCGCATTCTCGCCTATATAGACACTTCAGCTGGCTAAGCTGATATCTAGAAATGGTTTAAGAATCCCCCCCCTCTCTCTCTCAGTGAGATATATATATATATATATATATATATAGAGAGAGAGAGAGAGAGAGATTTGGCTGGTCTAGGTCTGTTTGAGAAGTCAGTATGATGAAGAAAACCAAACCCACAATACAACATACTACAAGGGTTTCTATGCCGAATTCAGAAGTTGCCTAGAGGTTTTGCGTAAAGGAAGTTCCTATTGGAGTGGTCTCAAGTCTAAATATGGTATCCAGCTACTACTAGCGAGTTGCCTACAAATCGATGACTGATAAAAAGGGCAGACGCACAACAAGGTCACATCAGTGACTGTTATAAGTTACTAGCCTCTGCCATGACATCCCAGTGTGTGCGTGTGTGGGGGGGGGGGTGCATATGTATGATTCAACCCGAAGCACTGTGACATCTTGAACCAGGAACAAGGCCATACAAAAACATAGTATACCTGTTTCAGAAATGCCTATAAAGTATAATGAATATCCCACAGTGTAGTGTGTGTGTGTCTCACCTCTGTCATAGTTGGGTCTAACATTTTTTGCCTGCCTGATAACTGAACATTTGTCATCGGTGTAACAGACAGATATGTCACACCAGTACTTTTCCAAAACCATAACAATACCACATCTTCCATCATACGAACCCCCAAAAGAATACACACACACACACACACACATATATATATATATATCCCCTGCCCGGATTAAATCAACTGTACCCTGGTGTTGTACGGACTGGCGGCACCTCATCAGCTACGACGCAAGGCATCGCACATACACTTAGGAAATAAACTCGCAGGCAAACGGCACAAACTATAAAATACTTTGCGAATAAAGCTCAGAGTATCCGTTTACTTCCAACCGCTCAAATACCGAGCTATATTCCATATGGTGCACTCATCTACGACAAACGAATGCCAAATATCTAAGCCTTCGGCCTATGAAAGACGGCGCCGCCTATCCCATAATAACCGGCTAAGCTCCGACTTGTGGACATATTATAGCCGGGCAACCCGCTTAATAAATCGGCAACAACACCATAATTGATCCATATTAGGTCAATCGGCCCAGTGAGGCCGGCCACTCCTATAATCTCGTTATCGACTTCGTGTCCAGAGCTAACATCTTTCCATCCACAACCGTCAAACGAAATGACGACCTTCACAAACACACACGCACACATCAGCTGCTACGTCCAATGCAATGGCCTTCTCGCCAGATCGTCTATAGTAATTAGGTAACTACTACCTTACCATTTAATCTACGGTGTCCAGGTAGTTCCCCCCCCCCTTCCCAAATTACCTTTAACGCCGCTCTTCCTACATCCGCTGCGAATCATCTGACCCACACCCTTTTCGTGTAATCAGCAACACCATCATAGATAACACGCTTTCTAAATTGGCCTTCCAATATTTACATCTACTCCAGGAGGGTGACCAATTTTTTCACCGGAATACGAAGGGCTGTTGGGTTCCAGCCCCAAGATGATAATGATTGGTGTTTTACGGCCACTTTTGTGCACGTGATAGGCTAAATGGGCCGAGCGACCCCAATAAAGGTAATGAAGCGAAATCAAAGATGAAACAACCTTCAGATATGCCCACGCCGAGATTCTAACACCGGTGGTAGTGATCTGTAGTCCAACACGCTACCGCTAGACAACGGAGGCGCCCGTCCAGCCCAAAAGATTGACCTCTCACACGGAGCATATGTAAAACCACAGAGAATATAAAAACACTTTTTTTAAAGTAATTTCTCTAAAGTATGTACGAGTTTCACCCTTCCTCGCTGCTACATAGTATACTCTTCCAATTCTCAAGGAAAGAGCTGTTAATTAAAACTGACTGCTATTCAGTCATCGGCACATTTCTATTAACCACCAACAGTAAACATACCTGTTTTATTATATGGCCTCTTAACAGTTAGTTGTCATGTTTCCCAGAGAAGAAAAAAGAAACAATACAACAGCTCACAAATTAAATTATGTAAAAAATGTAACACACACACACACACACACACACGCTGAACAGAATCGTCCAATTAATATGCCAATGGAGCAGTCCCACATTCCTTATTACTAAGTGCACCAGTGGTGCAACTTACTGAGGCCAGGTAGCAGTGAGATATAATATTAACAATGATATCAATGTCAGCAATATGACTTACTGTTGATCCATATGGGAATGAAACACGATGATAAACTGGGGATGTTTTGTGCCAACAGAAACATCAATTAATGATTCCCATTTGCCAGTAAAGTGCAATCATATATACTACAAAATTTTCATTTAATAAATGAGAACATAACAAATTACATACATACATACACATTATATATATATATATATATATATATATATATATATATATATATATAGAGAGAGAGAGAGAGAGAGAGAGAGAGACTGTTTTCTATCTGTACAAATAGAATTTGGCAAATTAATGAGAGTTATAATATAAATTCTTGTAACAAATTAAAAATGTTACTGCTGGTTGATTGATTACCAAACGAACTAAAGCCTGCCCAGACCCGCTAACAAACACTAAAGTAGTACCTCGGGGAGATTAATGAATTATCTAAATTATAGAAGGCATGTCTTTCTGGCTTCTGACCTACTTAGATAGATTAGTGGATATACTGTTGTATACCGGGAAATAAATATCTGTACCCAGTACACTCCAACTACACAGACCTAGAAGGGTGGATGTCACACACACACACACACACACACACACACACGGAGAGTGAGAGAACAGAACAATCACATACTCCCCTGGTTAATAGCACTAAAATGACAATAGTCCAGAACGACCTTGACCTTCGTCGACCAGAGCCAATCCTCACCTTGATGACTTGAGCCTCTTTGCTCCTATCCTGATCTCCGACACAGTCTCCACGTCAGAGTCGGACATACTTTTCCTTTTTTCCCCTGGATCACAAATTATCATCACAGCTATTGTTGAGAGGGCCTGCCCGGTGGTGCGGCTCCAACCAAATTTGGACTCTACTGTACAATGGCAGTAGGCAGTGTTCTTCCGTACACGCCCCGGCACTTTCTTGCCGACTTTTTTCCCTGGGTGCAGCTTTTTAGCGCAGTATCAGTCCAGATAAGAGCGCCCGGCCGTCCAACACAACACACTGGATCTTCTAGCTATTGTATCCTGCTCCGCTTCCTGTATTCCGGAAAGCGGCAAATGGCCACAGAACTTGATAACGACTTCAGCTTCAAAACTGGATCTCTCTCGCAGAGATGCCCCGAGCACCGGCTAAGTGGTCTTAATCCAGATAAATGTGGCCAATCCGGGCCGAGATCGGTGTTCGTGGCGCGATATCACCAGTAGCCGAAGTTGAAGACCAATGAGCTGGAAAAACTGCTATCATTAGACAAATCTAATTATATTCGCTGCCCTCAAATACAACGCTTATCTATAAGTCTTGTTGTTTATAGTAACTCCCTGTGTACAATGGTATATTTTCCTCCTGTTTACGTGTAACGGGTCTAACAAAGGCACCGATCAAACAATATAACAACCACCACGCCGTAAGTACACGGTTGCTCCCCGAGCTGAAAAGCCACACTTCCTGAAACGCACCAGCTCAAAGAAAACGGAACGCATTCAAATTTCCCCCTCGCGGCGAACGCTGCCGAGTATATCCAGACTCACGAACGCCATCAATCCCGAAGCCGTTAATAATATCTCGACGAATCGTGTGGCACGAGTTTCTCACGTGGTCGTCCACGCCACCCCAGAGCGGCATCGGCTACAATACGGTCGGGTTCAAACGTCACGCCCTTAATAAGCGAAATATTGTACAAAAATCATCCGCAGGCTGTCGTACTCAGGATGTCTTTCAACATCTGATAAGAGGGGGAAAAAACTTTCCAACCACAGACGGAGAGAAAGAGAGAGAATCGAAGATCCGTCAACGAGCCTAGCCAACGTCCGCATACGGGCATGATTCGATCTGAAAATTAAAACCACAGTCGGACGAAATAGCTTTATCTAGTCGTCGCCGTCTAATAGTGCACCACGTCGTCGCCCGAAGTTAAACGTTTCTCTCCCGTTAGAAGAAGAAAAATAGCCCGATCGGCAGCTTCAAGACTGGTAATAACGCACGTTGACTAGTCGTTCGTGCATTAGAACGTGTGACCAACAGGTCGTCTTGGCCGTGTACGTGTGCTATTTCTAGCCACCACCATCACTACACACACACACACACACACAGAGAGAGAAAGAGAGCGGGTTATGATGAAACGATAGATCAGCGCCGTCGCCGCCGCCAGTGGTGTACTCGACCAACAAACTGATAGCGTGCCTAGCCCGTTAATTATAACTCGGGCCAGTATTAAGAGATAAAATTACCAACTTCGGTTTCGGCCTTCCCCCAATCACCGACAGCCAACGAATCCCCGCCGACCAGCCGTCGTACAAATTGACGGGGGCACGGCTGCACGAAATGCGTCCAGATCGACCCCCAAAAACCCCCCGAGAGTTATCGAACCAATGACCCTACGATGGCTGCTAGTCCGTTATTATTCGTCAATGAATCATACACATCCAGTCGAGCAACGCATGGGACGTGGTAGTGCCAGTGAGCGGAGACAACTGGAACTTAGACACGAGTGACGCATAGACAAATACACATGCGTACATACACACACACGCACATATATATATATATATTATATATATATATATAACGTACGTTTCTATGCTCTAAACTAAGCCAACCCCGGGGGTCAACCTGTCTTAGCAATGACGACGAGATGGAGAAAGATGACACAACGCAGGCACGCCAACTTATCCACACTCGAGCTACTATCGTGATGTCTGTATGGCGATACTACGCCTCGGGACACCGATGCCCAAAATACAATTCCACCAAAAGTGCAGTCACACTTGGCCAGCGGAGTGTGTCTATCTGAAACTGCATCATCTCTTCGACTACTTAGACTGCTATTACGCTGAAGGAAACGCGCCTCTGTAAATGGTTAAGAAAGCACAAAACATCGGTTATTATAGCAGTCATGGATGCTTTGAGACCGACGTTGAAATAGTACTCTCTGGTATTCCCGCAGAGCAAACGGCGACGCACGCGCGGAATATCCGACAGCACACGAACACAACGAATCGTATCCACGAGGGAACGTCTAAATACCACAGAGACGACGACGAAAACATCAACAACAAGAACAACAACAACAACAACAACAACAGACACCAGTCAAAAACAATACACCGCTGACACCGGACGGTTTATGGATCGGACATTCCGACGAACACCGATTACGGCGGTGTATATAGATGTCCCGGGCGAGTTAACATCGGCCTACCAACACACCATCAACACGTGTACGCGGAGAAAACGGACCATCATCGGCAAATCAGAAATCACTAACTGATCATCATCGCCGTGACAAACGGCACACCGGAGTAAGTCAGAGGGGCTCGCTCCCACTGTGTTGGCTTCACTGTGGATTACTTGACTGTTGGCATTTATCTTCGAAAACCATTTGCTTATAGGACTTCCCTCCCCTCCCTCCCTCCCACCATCCTTCATTCTCTCTCTCACTCACTCACTGCTCGCTTCTACCTCCCTGCTTACAGCTTTGGCCTGAAATAGGCCAGCTGCTCCCAGCTTTAGCGGGCTTGCTTGCATCACATCACGCCCATAACACACTCGCACTGCTACAACCGGCCGAAGTAGTAGTCTTTCCGAAGCCTAAATAGGTCGTGTCATAGGTCGTGTCACCGTGCCTCGTATCCCGCTGTCGTTATCAGCGTCGTGATAACGGCGAAGGCCCATTCCACGAAGTGGTCGATTCATCATGGGCTGCACAATTTCTCCAACTGCGCTGATGATGTCACCATAGCAACCTGACAACACCTGGCGAACAACCAGTGCACATCGTATAGTTTGGCAGATAAAAAATTAACATTTGGTAAAGGGGAATACAAGGTCAGAAAAAAAGGTTATTTCTGCTGGTGAACTCTTTGGAACTCTTTGGTGAACCAACAGGTCTGTAAAGAAACTTCATGTTGGTTAACAGTCCAGATAACCACAAATTATGTCCAGAATTTAAGGTACGCAACGATAAAATTACTTGTATTTTCAAATTAATGATTATACGGAGAATCCCCCCCCCCCTCTGTGTGTATGTGTGTGTGTGTGTGTTCATGTCTGCACAAGTGCGTGTGTATCTCTATCTGTCTATCTATCTATCTCACATATCTATAAATGCGTGTATCACGCACATGCATTTACAAATCGTCGCACACACGCGCGCGCGTTTAGATCAGTCGGAGAAACTGAGAGATGTAAACTGGTTAGTCACAGAGGCTGAACGAACAGCGGGAGAAGGTTAGGGGATTGGACCAAGACGGCATCGGTGATCAACGCCGAAGTTGCCTTCGACCATAGCTTTGCTAGCTGGCGAAGTTTCCACCCAGGCCAAGCAAAACATAAACGCCAGAAGCACATCAACGCGTAGCCGGAGCACCACCGTATGGGAGGGCCACCGGCCCTATTCACCGTACACCCCGTACTAACCGGTGGAGAAGCAGCGCACTGGTAAACCTCTTGGGATACCTGCCCAATTTTCCAGGTCTCCATGGCGCACAATCTCAGCTTCCAGCGGTGCCACTATCGCTATGACTGATTCGAAATCATATAGCACCAACGGCATTCTAATGGCCTATATACGCGGATGTTTTCCTCTGGCCACGTTCACCTGGCATCATCTTGGTCAGATGTGGGGGAAGGATTATAATATATCACCGGGCCTGATACGTCTACCTGTAGTTATCGGGAAGCTAGAACTACCTTCATTAGACGGGTGATGCCCCCGCTGACCCACAAACACGCACACACACACGCGCGCCAACTGTAGAGATCTATTTTTGACGTATGCTGATACCAGATACATCCAAAGCGCACAGACGGCACGGCACGCCACACCTCGGCCCGGATCTTATTTAACAAACAAAACAGGGAAGCTTGCCTTTCCTCTCTGATATATGAATGAAAGATTATCCTTGTGGCACCTCTTACAAAGGAACAGATCAATCTGTGTGTGTTTAACACAGCGCAGAAGCTAGACCAAGGCCAGCGGGAAAGGTCACATCTCGGACTGGCGATAATAGCGTATCTGTCCTTTCCAGCTTCTGCCCAATCCTCCGGTAGGCATTTACTAATTACAGTTAACTACGAACTACGAGTCGGCGTTAGCCAACGTGGCCATGACCTTTACACCGAGAAAGACCCCGGCCTCCGCATGCTGCCCACCGGTGTCGCGTGTATGATGGAATGGGGCTGGAGTAGTCAGATGAGGGAAAGGCGGTTGTGATTATGCGTGCCGTATCCCTGACCACCGATCCCAAAATGTGCCTGTATCTCTCAATTATCGGGATCTTTGCTCCTTGCCACCAACGCAATGTCAACTTTTAAGTGGGAGCCACAACGTAACCCGGAATTGCTGCGAATTCCTAAGACTGCTAAATTAGCAGCTGAAAACCAGGCGACATTCGATACCATATGCTGGCTGATACGTGTCTACAGTGAATATCTTGTGGACGAACTGAACTGGTAGCGCAGTTATCCACATATTAATACTACCCGAGTTCAAATCCCAGCCTACACCTGAAAGATGTTTCTTTCTTACTTTATCACATTACCATTGGGAGATGACAAGGTTCCTGTGGAGCGAAATACCCATAAAATAACATTTGTACAAACACTTGTACTAGTTGAGTAATAACTATATACCCCAAAAGATATTCTGCCAATTTAAACATGTATGGTTAAGGAGTTAGCAACTTAATACAAGTCAGAATCAACCCATTAGACAGTTAATATTCAATATCATATAACACAACAGATCTACAAGAACATCTACGATCAGTGCTAACAAACTCCGAGGAATTGAATATTTTTTATTCTTCCTGTATTCAACAGGTCTATAATGATACGATACTCTGACCTAGATTGACCATGATACGCCCAAACCGAAGGCAGTAATAGATTCTGACAACTTTACAAGGCCAACCAAAATAGGGTGTGGCATTATCATATGTCATTACTAACGGTATGCAAATGATATCGTACTGAGAATATGCGTTATTTATTAATAAATATGCAAGAATATGTCATGCTATCACTGACACAACAGATGGTCGCACTTCATAGTAAAATTCATTCATCCGTTCAAATTCCTGCATCTTTCAAACCTTGAATTTCTTACGCGGTTTCCTTCCCAATTCTCCCTGCTTACGGGAGCCCTATGCGTTCACTACCCGGGTAACGCTCACACCAGCAACTCGGTGATATTATTACCCGTATAAGGATAAAATAATGGAATCGAAAGACAACACCCGGTATTTTCCTGTTGCTATCACGCGGCCAGCCTGTAATATAGAATACCTTTGATATAAATGCATATAGCCCACTGCCATATTGAATTTGTGATCAATTAATCAATAGCAGGCAGGTAAATCAGCATGCAGCACTATGCTGACGATAAACACTAACTGACAGGTATGCGTGGCAGCCGAACTGAGTACATACGATGTGGAGTGAAATATTAACAAGAAGCACTGAACACTCTTAAACGCCTTCCTTCCGTCAATACGTCGGCTCGGTCTGACTGGATACTGTACGCTACGGATACTGCGCGTTACGGATACTGTACGCTACGGATAATCCTTATCCGATTCTTGGAAAGGCTTAATGTCCAATTAATCAAGTCTGATGTAAATAAACTGATAAATAAACAAGATCGCTCCATTTCCCCCTCCCCCCTGACCCGGGCAAAAACGAGCTAAGAGAACTATGTGAATCAATGATGTATCACGGTGCGTTGGCTTGTTCTCGAAACAAAAAATATCCGCACATCATCCATAACGCCGCTATACGTCATTCGGATCACCCCGCAACGTATCACTGCCTTTAGACCAGGAGGAGAGTAGTAGATGTCAACAAAAACTAACGAGGAAGCGTCGAACCAAACAATTAAAACCTACACTTTCAGGTCTAACCTCGGCTAATAACAACTGACGGGGTCTAATGTCTCTCTCAAAAACAGGACCTACAGAAAACCAACATTTAACACTTGGTAGTAAGAACATTACGTTTTGAAACGTTTATTCGTAGTCTTATATTTACTACAGCGGGACTGAGCGCCAAGCCCATCGGTTGAATAATGGTGTAGGAGAAGAACTGGATAAAAACTGCTGTACTTCATAATTATATACCACTTATCTTCGTAACACCCATTACATACATCTAAACAAAACACATTTATATAGAGCCATCGCAGAGAATAATTCTGGTTTATTCAGATGGATGTAAGATAAACTTGCCTAGAAAAAAAACCTTTATATACAGAAACGTTGGCTGTATCGTGGAATATGGTCTGTGAAGAAATCCCCCCCCCCCACCCAGTTTTTCAACACATGCTGCCCTCTGATGAATGATACAGACACTATAAAACTAACACCGAAACAGGCATTAATTGCTAATTATCTGCCTGTACATATGCTTAGTTATTGACGCACACGAGCACGTGGGGGAGGGGAATATTCTAGTGCCATCTTACGCTTTAAGGTAGATGATAATTATGTATATTGCACACTGATAAATAATGCAAACAATACGCAATTTTTTTAATTCTTTATACGAATGCTATTTAAAATTACACACACACACACATAATTCACCGGTGACAAATGCAATCCCAACTAAACAATATTCATCATAACAAGCAGACTAAATTAGCACTCAGAATGGACAAATCTATTTCGATATAGCCCATTAATTAAAACTATATCACCCACATCAACTCTACATATTATTATAGCCAATAGTCAACTGTCTCTGCACGCTAATGATAAATATCTCATCCCCCAATCAATGACAATCAGAGCTCGCTATGGTGAAGGATGTCGATAAAGTGATTCATTAAGCCAATAGTTTAAAATAACTAGAGGCAAACAGGACAAAAATACTTCCACGTCCACATCACGTCTCTCAATACTTGTTGATATTAAATTTGTTTTAATGACAAGCACTATACGAAGAGGTGATGTCCTCTCAGTCTACATGCATAGCGGGCGCCTATATGGCCTAACCGGTAGCGCGGTTGGGCACAGATCTCTAGCAACTGGGTTCAAATCCCGGGCTATGTCAGACGGCTGTTTCAACTTTCACTTCGCCACATTATCGTGTGCACAAAAGTGACCGTGAAACAGCAACATTTACATTTCTAAATACACAGGACATCTCAACTGCTGGAGGGGATGGCCAGAGGTTTGGCAAGGAGCGGAACAGTTTGAACTTTATATAAAACATTTACTCGGGGAGATGTTCCTTCTTGTAGTTGTACAGCATCGCCGACCAAAAGGGCCCGACAGCGGGGCCTCCAATTGTACTATGGGCTATCCCGTGAGCGTATATATTCACCAGTCTTAATGTACAAAAGGCAGTCTTTTAACATCGGACAATTTCATCCCGCACTTTTCTCACCAAATACTGTTCTGTGAACTTTACTAGGAACTTCACCGCATCTAGTTTCCAGAAGAGACCACAACAGCTAAGCGTTTCCCCACTTCGCCATATTAATTTACTGAACCCTGCTTCCATCAGCTGCAAAATCCACTATCCAGTCTCACCTATCACTCTACCCGTGGACTGCGATGAAAGTTTCAAGCTGTTGCAATCTAAGCCAAACTGTGAAACGGATTTGAACTAATACGGCCAGATAAGCTTGTTACGTGCTACGGGGAACCTGTGTTTAACACATCGTGACTTGTTATTACTATATTAGGCAAGTACAACCACTGTCTTTTGTAAACGCCAAGACAGTGCCGAAACCCTTTCCGTGGGTTTTTTAAAACGTGAATTATGCAGAAGGCTGTCTGACAGAGAAGCAAGGTTCACAAGTTTCCTTAAATCAGAGACAACAAAACATCAGGGCACAATTTTGCACTGCAGATGGTAAGACGGTGGCTGCAATTACTGTCCGACATTATCAGTCTGCTCATATTTTCACTTCTATATATAAAGAAATATATATACCTGTGTAAACCCTGAAATGGACATTCACCCAAAATAAACTCAAGGATTAAACAATAATCCACCTTCAGGTAGCCCATCGTCTGTAGAAGGCATAAGGGCACACAATTTTGTACTGCAGAAGATAAGATGGTGGCTGCAATTACTGTCAGACAACATCAGCCTGATCATGCTTTCACTTCTATATATATATATATATATATATATATATATATATACACACACACCTGTGTAAACCCAGAAAATGGACATTTATCCAAAACAAAATAAATTCAAGGTTTAAACAAGAATGTACGTTCAGGTATCCTATCCTCTGTAGAAGGCTGATAATTCAGTTAAGCACATTATTATTTACTTAAGATAGCAATTAAAGGCAGTATTGGCTGTTTAATCTTTAATGTTTTTTTTTTTAATTTTAAATATGGCTTCCTCTAAAATATATGCTACAAGCCAACACCAGACACAACAACAAGGACGAAACACCAAAGGACACAAAACAAACAGCTCTGTCACCTTAAACAGACAACACGTTGACGGGTATAAAAAGCACAAAGGGCACTCTATCCCCCCCCCATCATCTTAGAAATATTCGTTTCACCTTAAAGTGGAACATATCCGATCGACTGGCTGAAACAAGAAATGCATATAATATCTTCAAGAACAGGTAACAATAATATTATGTACAATATTCTCAGAGGTCACTGACCAACCACTTTCGTGTTCATTATCTATCAATAATAATATATATATTGATCCGTATGGTGTAGACTGATACGAGAAATACTGATCAGGAATCAAAGCAATCTGAAGTCGCTTAACTGATGTTGGAAAGTTGACATTTCATTCCAGAAAGTACAAGCTGTCGCACCAAAAATCGAGGTTATCATTTTCTTCCACTGGTAGTTTATAATAGTGGTTCTGTGTTGTAAAAATGATGACAGTCATCTGTAATTACGTCTGCCTTAATGAAGCTGATATGTCATTCAGTAAACTCATCATAATGTTGCCCACGTGACGGGGGCGTGAAAAGGGGAACTCAATGCGATGGTCTGGCCTGGTTTCAGAAGTGCATGGAATTGCACCGGTCACAACAACAATATGTGATTGGGCAATTCCAACGTCCAACAATATTACAACAGGAAAAAAGTGGTCTGTCACATTGGTGTGGTTGCCCGTTTCGCCAAGGAAATCCTCTGCATGCAATATGTCACAGAATTCATTTCGGGTGGGTTTTCTTTTATTACAATATCACTCCTTACACATTTTATAATAATTAAATTAGCTATGATATATATGGAAGGCGAGTTTAGAAACAATTCTCAGCACAATTACCCAGAAACATGTGAAAACAGGATCAGTGAATTGAAACTGTGCCATAATGAAATCTGGATCAAGACTGGAAAAAAAATAGTCAACATAGAACACTTGTATTTTTAGCCTGACGCCTACAGGATTACAGAAGGAAGTAACTAAATGATTTCTGACAGGCAAAAACTAATAGAGAGAGAGAGAGAGTTGTATGAATAAACCTTTCCCTTATATCCATTCTCTTAAAGGTCAGATGAGCCCAAGAAGTCATCACTGCAAAACTGAATGCTGAAAAGCTGATATCAAATATATAAAATCTCAGTTAATTTTATATACATTTTGTAAATTACAGCAAGTATCAGTGTATTACTGCGTGCAAAACACCCACGTAATGTATCACTGTCCCACGGAAGATTTGCCCTTTAATGAATACGACCATTCATATATCGCATACATCATACACAATTTTTGCCATGAAACATATTCTACAAAGCCCGACTAACAACAGCTGTATGCCATGATGAGATCGGCATTCGGTATCTAATTGGTGTTAATGTACAATTCAGAGGAATGCTTCACAGACCAAAACAAAACAAACAACAGTTATCTTAAAAACAACAACAATAATAATGTGTATTTAATAAAGCGTCCTTACTAGCGGGAGCCATTCAGTGATACTTGAGTATGCCATAAAGAACTGCTGTACACATACTAGCCAACCCCCCAACCCCGAAGATTACAACATTCAAGATATAATGCCATGTTTATTAAGAATCCTCTCCGCATCAATGTCACACAGACGGAGTCAAATCGGGCGGCATTTTGTTACAGAGAGTGTTTTAGGTTAACACTTAATAACAGCCGTTATCACCTAAATAAAACCAGACTGTGAGCTTTAAGCCTTAAGGCGGTCTTGTCCCAACAGAAATATACGTGTCTCAACCACAAAAGGGAGGGGGGGGGGAGCGCCTCTGTGGTCTACCAGTAGTGTGTCAGACCACAGATCACTACCATCCGTGTTCGAATTGCTTCATCTTTGACTTTGCCTCATTACCTTTAGAGGTCGCTCGGCCCATTTATCCTGCCATGTGCACAAAAGTGGCCGCAAAACACACAAAAAGACATTAAAACAGGGTAATAATATAACGACCAAGAATAATATCTTGATAATTCCGTCCCGCCTCCCGCCCCCTCTCAATCATTTACATAATCACGGTGGTGCTACTACCAAAATCTAAACGAATCCAACAATAATAAAGTAGAGCCAGCATAAAATAAGGCAAATGGTAAACCACAGAAGAATTGCAAACACAGATAACATCAGTAATATATTAATAGAGAATAAATGTGCTTTTCAGTAATTGAACATCAACAACTATATACAATGTAAACAAGAACGGTTTGTTTTGTATAACAACACAATACAGCTCTGTGACCAAGTTTGATCAGGTTATACAAATGTACTATATATATATATGTGTGTGTGTCTGTGTGTAATTGTAGTATATGTAACAAAATCAGCATCTACCCTGCAGTGTATGATTATGAAACATGGCCACTGACAGTAATATATTGTTAACGTTAATATTAGACAAACAGTACTAGAGTAGACCACACTGCTACTGTACAGCGGTAGTCATATTCCTCACTACAGCCATAGTATATAGTGAAAATCTTTAAATGTTGCTGCTTTCCGGCCATTCTTTCCCATCGTACCGGTCCACTAAATCAGTAAAATGGGCCAGGTAGCCTCCAAATGTAATGAGGGAAGTGAAAGACGAAACACCCAGGTGCTATATATTTGTTATCAACCGTGCTACCAATTATTTCATGGAGGCGCCGCCATACCGTAAAATAGGGATCACATTTGTGCAATTTTTCTGAGCATCAGTCACATTCCCTTGTGGACAAGTACAATCCTATGTATAAAGATGGTTGACACAGTGAGAACCACATCCTTCTATACGTACAACTGTATGCAAATCTCTATACAGATTTTTCACTTGGCATTACTGATCGCAATTTTCTTATACAAAGAACACCACAGTATATATAATAAAATATATATATCTATATATTAATATTTGTCTGATACAATCAGACTCATAATCCTCAAAAGAAACAATCCTTATTCTACTCCAAAGACAACATCCCTCTTGCAAGCCTGAAATTATAACCATCTGTATGCTTTAGTTTAAACAATCTTGCAAACAAACATGCCTCCACTTTACGGCCACTTTTGTGCACAAGGTAGGCTAAATGGGCCGAGCGACCTCCAACGGCAATGAAACGAAGTGAAAGACAAAACAACCTTCAGATATGCCCACGCCCGGATTCGAACACGGGTGGTAATGATCTGTGGTCCAACACACTACTGTTAGACCACGGAGGCGCCCCATATGCTGAGGGTAAGAAATCCCAATAAACAGCTCCAGCATGGACGATATCACACTACTCTTTCCTAGAAAAGCCTACGCGTATGTGTCTCACAGTCATGCCGTCACCGTCTTTATATGCAGATGACCCCTAAACATCGCACTCTCCTGAACAGGTCCGACATTTTCAAATTTCATCGCATGTTATTAAACACCCCGACAACCAACAGCAGAGATCCGGACACCGTTATAACAACCCCTCACAGAATTCAACACAACCCATCAGCACAGGGATGTTAAACAGAATCAATATTGACGCGATCATCGCTGTTATCCTAGCCAGTCATAAACACAGAGACCTAACAAAAGGCAGCAGTCGTTCACTACCTCCACAACCCTACTGGCCACTTTCTCCTTTCCCATTAAATATTAAATTTCCACAATCAGAAACATAACCTGTCAATGTTTATCAATAACGTGGCACTAAATAGATTACAGCATGCGAAATTGCGCCATCTGCTGGCAAAATCGGCATCATATTACGATGTAGCATAAAACAACGAAGCGAGTCATTATTATTATTGCGTTAGTGGATCCGCCAGCAACCAATGGTTGACAATAAGAGTGCCGAGATTGTGTTTCAGACATTTCAACTCCGAGAAGTGGGATTGTGTCAATCTGATAATTAAACGGTTCCCTTTAAGTTTAAATGACTCCCAACAGTAAGGACATTTTTGTTTATTAACCCAACTTTACAATAATCCCATATTTCTCTTAAGTATTCCTGTCCGTGTATTAAAATAGCCCATATTGATTACAGTCCAAATAAAATACCATCATAAGTTTTGTGGGTAAATGATTATGGCTTAATGGAACATTTGAAATAAAAAGTTTTGTGGCAATTCCTTCTATGGTCACCCCCCCCCCCTTAAATATCAAGGAGGATAAAATGAGCCAAATATACACTTTAAAATTGTGGGAAACCTTACTGTGGTCAAAATGTGTTGTCGTGGCAGAAGTGAGAAAAACCTTCCTACGGTCCCACATCCAATGTAATCGCTGTACACTGATTCAGACCGACTACTGGACACACCCTGAGCCAAACTGACAAATCACTGATTGAAGAGCATTCAGCCAAAAAACACCAAAGCAGCCCCAATTTGGCAATACTCCCATCGAGACAGGGACAATGTGGCCATGGCAACACCTTCCAGATAATGAACATCGAAGGAAAAGCAACGCAGAATAGGACCTGCCATGTTGAACTGTTTACATCAGTTAGTGTTTCTCAGCTACAAGTTCTATGCGAGCGGAATACATGAAAGATTATCCCAAAACTGTCATCCCACTTCAGACAAACCACATCCTCACTTTTTTACAATCAAGCACTGGCCAATGGCGTGCTGGTCCGAGCCTTACCTTAATTCCGTGTCGAACTCGTGGTAACTTGAAATTGGGACCGCCAGCTTGGATGTGTGGTTGACGGAGGAGAGGTGTGACACGTTTTGACTAGCAGGTCGACGGACCCAGCAAACAATCGGTGGAGACGAGCGCCGACTCCGATATATATGTATGTATATATAAACGAGAGGCAAGCTTGGATATCCTCAGTGCGAGGATGTTCTGCAGGATAATCAGAGGCAGTAAACAAACTGATGTGACGTTCAGAGGGAGGTTCAGCAGATGGATTTCTTACTGAATGGCCACACTTCAGCCCACTTTTCAAAAGGATGCTGCTAAAAAGATTTAGCTCTTGTGGACAGAACCTTACCTGGAAAGATAAAAGGAAGTTTCACATTAACAACCTTCTCGCATCTATAAAATTAACAGATCTCGGACATGAGCCACAGGTAGCTCAAAACCGGTAAAGAAAAGCATTCATATGTAAGTCTGATCAAAAATATATTCCTGGTACATGATATACCCACACTGACTTAATACATAAAATGTGTGTGTGTGTGCACATACATGAACAAAAACAGACATACAAATTAATTTCATCAACTTGAACTTTCTATCCAAAAATATATTTATTAATCGGCTTACACGAACTGCTCACACAATAAACCTAGTAAAACAAGAAATCACAATGAATATTACCTAACGCATAACAAAATATTAAAAAATAATTAATGATCAAGCTGATATAATAATTGGATGAGACGTTGTTATCACACACACACACATGCATGCCATACATGACAGATGTCACCCCGAAGAGGAGCATTACTAATGCAGTAATGGTTATCAAATAACTCATCAATTACCACAGATATCTAAAGGTGTCTAATCCAATCAGTGACCACAGCTCAAACAATCATCAGCCATTTTTTAATCATCATCATACGCTTTCTCTCCGAGTGGCTTCCAGATAGTAATCACCATCCCCAAACAAAACAGTTCTTCCGTTCATTGATGAATTCATTCATGGCATTATGCTGTTTATGAATCGAGCAGTTTTACTAGGCATTGATTGGCGATATGTGTTTTACACCACTCGGCATCAGACAGAAAAACAAATGCGCGCGCACACACACACACACAGTCATATACTGCCACGAGCCAACTCCACCATGGCATAAATCAACACGACATTGCGGCCAATGTGCTGCATACGTGGTCCACGAGTACAGACCACTTGTGGCTAGGCTGACATAAAAATTAATATCACTGGTTGCCTAATGGCTAAAGCCAATATGTCCATAGCCAAGAATCATCAACCAGCTACTGACCAGACAGCAGGTGCATGGCATCAGCTGGTTTACTGCTCTTCCCTATGCAGGTCAATTTCAAATGAATTAGCTGTGATCAAGATGTGGCATGAAATGAGAGTAGTTCATCCATATATATATATATATATATATATATAAGTGTATAAATAGGACACTGTTTGTAAGACAAGGTCAATCTATGGCGTTGTTATGAAATAAGTCATCCCTGGATGGACAATCAAATATCTCTCCATCTACACTCACTGCATATTGCATCTCACAGAGGAGTGGAACAGAAATTCTCTGATTTGCTATGTGAACTTTTTAAAGGCAGACGCAGAATAACTTGATCTGGGGTAACAGGTACAAATAATAAGTGTGATATGCTTGAGGGAGTTATTCAACTTTAGCAATAGACACACCTGGGATATGTGGCATTGGCAGTGGGGTGATCCCAAGCAAAACATCTCTTAAACACAGGTGTGAGTCAGATTCAAACGCACAACTTGGGAGGTTTACAGCACAGTAGACATGGAGTCAATTCAATTCCAGAAATGGAATTGCCCATCAATTCCCAAATTGGAATTATTTTTTTAAATGGACTTAATTGATAAATTTGGAATTGAAGTTTGCTACAAAAATTTATTTTTTAATTCAGAAAATATTTCTTTCATGACAATCCTACTTGGAATATACTAGGTACTTGGAGTAGGTATTCAGAGTACCTACTCGTGGAAAAAAGTAGCGGGAAAAAGAGTAGTTAAAAAAAATTGATGTGTAATTGACCCCATGTTTGCAGCTCAGTGCTCTTACCTCAGCACCATCTGAGTAAGAGAAGGTGCATGATTTTTGAACATTTAGCACTCATATATATATATATGCAAGCAAGCTATTTTGCAATTCCAAGCTGAATTCAGGTGGGGAGCTGTAATGCTTTTAAAGACAGTGACGTCGTCCGCTCGTTATCCATCCACCGATCAATCAAGCCTCCATAAACACACACAAGCACAGTACAAAAACAGATTAGAAGTTGTCTGTTGAAGTGCTTACAGCATTAATACTATACTATATTGCATGATGAAATATTTAGCAGTCAGCTTAAACTGTCCTGATAAATCAGGTATCAAATCTGATAAAAATAATCTTCAGATTATAATATTCTGGGACAATCACACACACAGCTCATAAATATGGATGTTACTTACTATGACCTCACAATATGTGTAACTAGCTGATTAGATTGGCCATAATCTAGGCTGACAAACAACACTGATATTTCCATCGAATGATAAGTTTTCAGAACGTCAGAATAATCCACAGAGTGGTGATCAAATAATCAAAATATTACTACAATATTACCATCCAGTTATCAGCATCCAGACTCGTCCAAAACACTATCATACTAACAGTGACTGCATCACAAAATTATCGATACATCATATTACCACATCCAAACTAACAGTAACCAGACATGGGGTCAATTCAATTCCAGAATTGAGAAATCTTGAATTGGAATTGAGAAATTTTGAATTTTCCTACAAAACAATTAAATCCAAAAATTTAAACACCATTTTTACAATGTTAACACTTACATGTGGTGTTACCAATATACTGGAACCATAATGATCCTTTGGTTCCTTATATATATATATATAAGATATGCACACTGACTGTGGCACCCCAAGTGAGCATTTAGCCACTGTAACACCACCACATAGCATACCTGTAATCTATATAAAGATATTGTTATTTAGGAATTAATTAATTTTATCATCTCACCTGAAATGCCAATCTGGAGCCAAGGTTGCCCCTCCTCTCCTCAAACTGTGACTACAATAGCCTGTCCCCAGACCTAACTGTTTAATAACCATTTGAGAGATTTTGTAAACTTACCATATGTCATTGGTTTAGTACCCAGCAGGGTTGTGAAAGTAAATACAGGGTCTGACCTATGTTGGGCGGAGCTAAGCAAATACATTCATTTCAAGGCTCCTACTGAGCAGTGGAATATAAACATACCTTTGATGATTAGAAAATATACTCTTACATGGGGATGCACCCAAGACTATGATCCACCAAGTGATATAATACCTCTTTAGCTAACCACATAACATGCCTGTAATCTATATAGAGATATTGCTATTTAGGAATTTACCCCCATTCAATGTATAGAACAGGCAAAATTAAATTAAATCCACAAATTAATTTACTGTTTAATTTTTTAATTCAGAAATATTTTTTCCACAATAATCCTACTTGGAATATAAACTACTCAGAGAATGTATTCCAAGTAGGTACTCAGAGTATCTACTTATGGTAAAAAATATTAAGCAAAAAAAGAGTCGGAATTGGAATTGAAAATTTTGGAATTGAATTTGATAAATTTGAGGTGGAATTGACTCCATGTCTGACAGTAACACCCATAACACATCACTTGTGTCAAATGGCAAAGGTGACCATCTTGTATTTAGTTGTAAAGTTATCAATGTGCAATACCACAATTATAAGAATACTGATTTAAAAGGTAGTGAAACTTAAATGAAAAACTATTAAAATATATCCCCATTAATAATAAATGATAGCTATACACAACTACACAAAGTCATATAACTGAGTAAAAACAAGACTATTATGTTATCACTGTGAAATATTTTGTGATAATTACATAAATTAAAATGTTATATTTGTTTATAATGTTTTTTATTTAGAATTAATTACTAAAATGTTTCATGAATCGCCCATGGAAAAGGACTTTTCAGCCTCTATGTTGGGAGATATGGTCTAAAGAGGCATCCCACGAACACGGGTACTGCTGAATTTTGAATCCCGACCTCGAGATTTGTGGAAGTCTTCTATATCGACTATGCCCGAACTGGCTGCATTGGATAGAGAAACTTGTCACTGTACTGACCAACGGTTATAGTACCAGCCAACCAACAGATAATCATGATGGTCATGAGGTGCATGCTACATCAGCTAATTAAGAACTGACTGCTATATTAAGCTAAACTGGTAACGTTTTAACAATCATTATTTTGCCATGCAGAACTTAAAACGACAAAACACGCTATACATATATATAAATAAAGGCAAAATTAGGAGTGCAATAATTGGCACAGTTTTGGCCTAATCACATTTAACAACAGAGATATTTCTAAATAGTAGCTTGATTCTGTATTATATGACATATATAGGTTCTCTAATTCAGCCATTACGTATCCACTATATCAGTATATGCACCGTGAAATGAGATGGGGAGGTATTTCACTACATTGCTCATATTAATTCGTATAGGCTTAAATATAGAAGTAATGTCATTCGGGGACTGTTATCACTTGTCAGTTAATTATAGGTTTACGGTTACCACCAAGTTCTTCCTAAATAACATTATCATATTTCAACTGTACTTATTGTCCTTGAATTAACAAGTATATCTTGTTAGCTTTACTCCTCGTCATCCAGTCTTGTGTAGTTGTGTATATCTGTTGTGCAAGTGTATATGTGTGGGGTTGGACAATAAACCAAACATAATAGGTGTTCATCCCAATTTAAAAAATATAACAATAACATTCCTGCATTTATACAATCATACATTATGCATGTACGCATCCGTATTAGACAGAGAACAAATGCAGTCAGAAGAAGAAGAAAAAAACATCAACAGCATTAGTAGTCATCACTTGGACTGACAAAAAATAAAAGCCACTTATTTCAGCACTTAAGTTATCATTCAACATTTCATAAGATGTCAAAGTAACAGTCGTCGGTTGGTCACGAAAATGGGTGACAACTATCTTAGAAATACGTTACATTTTTCAGACCACAGAAGAAGAAATATTACAGGTCGTGCATGCAACGCGTATGTTTATGTAAGTTACATACTGGACAATATTTTAACTCTGACACGACTAGACCATGATAGTATGTTACCATGTTTACAGCTTTCTGATAGCCTGTCATCTGGAATATTAATACTAAAGCTTCTGTGTGAAGTCGACATTTTTACGTAGACCGTGCAATTAAATAATCCTTTCTTCTTCGATGACGACTAGTAAGCTGTGTTCCGGATCGAGCAATGACTCTGATACGGCTAGTTTAGTTACTAATACACAGAACTGTCATGGTGTCAGAACAGCTCACTGCATGATAATTCGCCCAGTACCGACCTCGTTCAATGACCTCTCCTACACTTAAGCCATCCATCTACATTACAATCACGCATCGAAACGTACCAGAAAATAGCCCCGAATCTGTCTAGAGCAAACAGCGATCGCATAATCGAGTAGAAGCGTCAATATTTACCTAGTTTGTCTAAGACATACACAGGACATCACAAACACACGAACAAGATGGCCGAACGAAATGACATCTGCCGGAAGGTGGCGCCTGTTGTAATGTCAAATCCTAAATCCGTTCCGATATTATGCTAAAACGTGTTGTACGTCGGAAATTTTGTCTCACAATTACAGATACAAATCGGCACAATAAGAAATTTCCAAAGTCGACGGTTTTATAAGATTTCTTTCCATAAAAGTGTTGTCAGCAAATAAGTACATGTTCGAAGCGTGGCTACGATTTACCAACCAAAATATAAATTACCGTGAAGCACCGAAATGTGATTTAAAATACAGTGGGACTGGGGAAGATTGTAAAATTACACCGAGGTTGAACTCACGCACGCACGCACACAAACACACACGATATCTAAGGCCATGCACAAAGCGGTTAACATCATGGACTTTGTTGGTATACCCCAGTAAATGAGGAGAACTGACAAAACGAACAAAATTGTATTTATATATTTATTATAATTATAAGTGGGTATGTTGCAAAAAATGTAGCCTACCATGTCATATCAAGAAATCAGCCCAAAATAACAAGAGATTTCTGGGGTAACCCTCAGCGCAGTGCAGAAATCCCGAAACACGTACGCTCGGATAAAAAGCCGCCTACATATCGCTAATATTGCAACATATCTAATATAGGCTATTTTCAAGTTCACTGTGATATTTGTTTTCTAATAAAAACCATTGTCACAAGTACACACACACACATACACACACACACACACGATGTTTTCGGGATTATGTAAGTTGTTTATATTTATTTTATGAAACTGTTATGATTATGGATTGAAAACATCCATGATTGCATTATGATGGGCATATACCCAAAGACTATCTTTGGCGATGGAATTTATAGCCTTTCCCCCATACTATGCTCTGTGAGTGTACGTGCGCACTCATATGTGGGTATGAGTGTATATGCGTGCGTGTATTAACTAATTTCATATCTCAACATCGTCACAACTGGAGAATTTGCCTTCATCAGTGTCAATTTCCATCTTAATCAACACACGCGATTGTACTAACCGAAGACACATACTGGCCGAATCATTGGAAACATTATTTCACCGTGGGATCATCTGATTGGAGCTTGTTTTGACCAACGTTTGAACACGTGGATTGACTAACCCTAGCGACTGATTTGTGGAATGCCGATCAACCGATTTTTTAAAAAGGTTTAGCGCACGAGTCATACATCGAGAATCTCAGCTTGAAACTAACAGTTTGCGGCTAATATGCAACATGCTGTTTGGACATCGTGATTGATCACTGGCGTACTAAGGAGCGAAATACTACTCCACTTCGATACTTATGGTGTAATGAGCAAACTTAAAACCAGCAACAATTTCCTCATCGGTAAAAGGTCCAGAATGATGTTCAATTAATCCAATACGGTGTTATTACTGTTATTTTAGATGTCGAATTAATCCTGCTAGTTGGATTGTTCGAAATAATCCCAGGCAGACCTCGCTGTCATGGCATTGCCTATAAAGGAAGAATTAGACCATTCAGGGAATAAACGAATTAAAGGGATGCATTAATACGTAGTACAATAGATCTATTTTCGCTGAGCCTCAACAACCGTGGCTGGTACAAAACAACCAGCTGGTTTAAATCGACCAAGAATTGGTGATTATTAATCATCTGCTGAGGCGATCCGGGATCCTGTCTGGATATCATCAACAAACAATTTGGTTTGGATATTGCTATTGGCATATAACTGGAACAATATAGCTACTTATAGTATTACTGTCATTCTAGCCTGAGAAATCGCTCTGTAAAACGTCACCTGTGGCTTTTGGGTTTAGAATAATCTGGGCGTAGCTTCCCGCATGTCATAAAATATAGCTCACAGGAGGCGGCACTGTATACCCCTTTGGTGCAGACGTGTCGTTAAGCCCTACTAAGTAAGTTTTGTTTTATGGTGACGGAGCAGGTTGTCGATCCAGTCCCGGATCTAATCTTCTATACTATCTATATACTCTCAATATGCGAATAAGTATAATACAATTTTTTTAACGTTTCGCCGATGCGTTTGATGATATTTCAATTTCACTTTTGAAAATTGAAACATCATCAAACGCGATGGCAAAACGTAAAAAAATTGTATTATATAGGCCTTTGAGGGTAATGTTCTTTCCATTCACTGAGAGACACAAGCGCCCAGATCAGTAAAGAGTGAGCGAGTGTATGAGTGAATGAGCGAGTGAGGCTTAATATAGCCTCGAATTGTCGGACATAGGAATAAGGGAACAGCCACCCTGAAAGCCATATTGGTGACGAACAAGATATTACTGATAAAATTAAGCAACTATCCTTGTTCTAAAACACTTTAATGTTTCATAATTTGGCTGGTAGGAAAGAGACTTGTTGATAATTTCCGCAATTTACCCTTTCATAAATAGTCGTAAAGACACATTAAGGTTTGTAGATAAGGAATGCTTATTTTACGAACAATCTATCACGAGCCTTTTCTCTAACATAAGGTGTTTGTTTATTTACATCGTTTTCTTCGTTATTACTAGTACGTAAACGCTTTGACCCGGTATATGACAGGCAGAGTTAGCTGAAGTTAAGGTTATGAATGTGAAATTGAAACCAGAGTCCTCCCAACTAATTAGGCGTAATTTGGGGGTGAGGTGTTTTTATGAAACAAAAAATGTAATAAAAATTATAGATATGGTACATTCTTATGAAATAATTGTAAGTCAGCTCCCGTTTATTATTATTATTATTATTATTATTATGTTTGATTAAACTGAATCAAAAGTAAATGTATTTTGGTCTTTTCCCTTGGCCTTGACCCATATTCACAGAAAATGCTCATAGACCTAGGGTTAGCATAATTCTAGTTAAATACGGCTGTTATTCTTTTACGCGATTAGAGTCGGAGACAAAATATGATAAATATCAATCCCCAGTTCGCCATAACCAAAAAACATGGAAAAGTCAAATGCCTGAATACGCATAACTATAAAAAAACTTGTTTAAATGGATTATCTACTCATGACTCGATGTTCGAGACCACTCTGACTGACTCTGACTGAGTGAGACATATTCAATATTGGCAAAGAGCCATTTCTTAAAGAAATAAGAAAATGTTTTATTGGCGGATAAAACACGAAACTTCACATATCAACACTGTAATACGACCCAACAACATGGAGGTTTGCAGATATGGGCTCAACCAACTACACTATTGGAGTACTCTATAATGACACGTATCACATGTGGGTAGTTTTACGCAACGAGTGCCTCGATTCGATAATACTCTTCAACCCGGCGTGGTTAATTTTAGCGTGAATACGGCGTCATTTATCGAATATGTCCAATTGATATCTCTGATAAATAGCTCAGATAACAGGCGGAACAAAGTGGCGGTGTTCCTTTAACCACATCGGGCGAAAGATTATCCAGGATGTGCAGAATGGTCTAATACAAACAACAAAATAAACATCGTCCATTAAAAAACAGTATCGTCTGCTCGTTGGCTGTTCTATTCACCACAATGTGTATATTAAAACCTGATAACTTTCCGATTAGAAAAAATCCCATGCCGGATGCCAATGGTAGAGCGTTCGCACGGACAGTGGGGAGTAGTTTTATGAACAGTAGTCAATTACCGTGACACGGGTGGTTTAAAATTAAAACAATCCGGACGAAATTTATCTAATAGTACATTTGATATAAAACAGATCTACCCAATAACAGAAATTGCATAGGACTGTATAATCTTAATTACTACCAGATAACATGCGCTGAAAAGTGATTAACTTGTAGAAATATTAATACGCTATTACGGGTTGTTGGTGATGCATTCCTTATGGAATTGTTTTCTTATGAATGCCAAGATAAAGGGTGGAACACCCCCACCTCGTGCATTGTCTGGTTTGCTAGGCGAGCGTTTAAAAAGGATAATTGTGAATCGGTTTTGTACGAATTGAATTGTATCATTCTATGTTCAAGAATCATTAAACAATGTCACACGTATGGCTGAGGAGCATCTCGCAAATAAAGCTAACACTGAGATGCGAAACCAAGCCTGGAAGGTTTGCAGCGCACTCCTCTACCCATTGCCTAATCCCATTACTAAACACGTACACATGATGAAAATATAGGCTTGTCGAAGAGGTAAGGTCTTTGGGTTTTCGTCATTAATTATTTCTAGGGTATTATTTCGGAGGTATTATAAAAGGAATGCGCAATTGTGCACTTTGGTTGATATTATAGATAGATAGATAGATAGATAGATAGATAGATAGATAGATAGATAGATAGTTTATTTCGCAGTTTCTATTTACAAACATTTTGCTCATAGGCGATATAACAATTTATCAGGAAATTGAGGGACCAATATAGTCTAGGAACCCAGGTGAGATCACGAACGCAAGCATTTTTAGAAACTAGGTCACCGAATATCGATGCCAGTATGATGTTTTATCGGAATTTTTATTATTCGCTCACTAATTAGCCATTATAGATATTACAATTTATTTTCATTTTTTCGGTGCTTTACAAGTTTTGCTAATAAGACCTAACACGACTAAATTTATTGCGTTCTACGACAGCTGTAAGAGATTACAGCACTCATCAACGGCTAAAGCTTGGAATTAACCTAAATTAACCAAGAAGTCGGTGTGTAATACGCGCAAAAGGAATTACGTCTAGAAATGGTCAGGGTACATAATTAGAGTTAACAGTCACCGCGCACAATATGGCGTTCTAGTATTGGTAAACGAATAGTTACTAATTACTAACAAACGAGTAGAGGCTTGTGCGGTCGGCTTTTCGTGGTCTAGTCATAAAAAGAGCCATAAAAATGGCTGCTAAAACAACTGGCCCACGTTGTTGTAATTTTGGTGCCTCGCCACATCGTGAGATAACTGGAGTCCGTGTTGCTTACCGAGGTTATTGACCGTGTGGCCTGTTGATTGTGTTATGGTGAAATGTATTTCTTGTAAACACTTCATCCGCGGCCTTACCCGTGGCAGCCGAGTTCGGTATTTCTCGAGTATGGCTATCAGTGTCAATGTTAGACGAACAAGTAAATTAGTTCTATTTTAATGAAAACAGAAGACTCGCCATTAGAATTAATATATTTTATTATTTTATAACCTAATATTAAGGTATTTAAAAAAAATCTATTTTCTCACTGGCTTATCATTCTTTTCGCCTTCCTTCTAGACTCCATTTTCATGACGGTACACAAGTTTATGGGGTGTAAAAATATTACCTTTTCCGTGAGATGATTGTCTTGTATGTATGGCGGGGGGGGGGCACATTAGTTGGTTTGGCCCTTCCATTTTTATCACCTTCATAATAATAATGATAATAATAATATAAATAATAATATATGTTATAAAACGCCCTTATTGGCAGGTGTCAACCAAAACTTCTGTACAGTGAAACCCGAAACAAGATTTATGTAAAAAGCCAATAGGAGATTGAACGATAATTATTATTATTCGGTGAGAGACGACGTATTATTAATATCCTTCGTATTTGACTACGTATGTGTTACAACTTGAATTAGATAATTCTAACACAGAATAGACAGAATTAACTGGAATAGTAATGAATAGAAGGAAATATGGATTCTCTGATTGAATACGAATCCAACATAAAACCACCTGAAATAATCGCAAAAATACGCCATTGAAACGATCTTCTTAAAAGAAGGGCAAATAACCAGAATTTCAATAATGACTTGCTCGTGTTCAAGTTACTTGGGTTGGTTGATATGTTTATTCTCGACATTGATCACATCATAAAGATTTTAATTTAATGATGTCGGCATTTTAATCACCTCTACACAAACCTGTAAAATACTTATTTCATATTCATGGTGGAAGATTAAATAAATAAATTTACCACTTAATCCGATCTGAGGTTATTTAGGTCAAACCAAAGGCCTGTTTTTAATCTATAACAGTTTTAAGAAAACACATCATCATCAATATATTTATTTTTTATTTCAATAAAGTCATCATTGTCACATTCCAGTTCTACGAATCCGTTGTTTGTTTAAAGCAACTCGTTTGTGTCACTCACTAATCAGTGGTTCGTTAGGAAAACCAACATTGTGGAAGCTTGATAGTAAATATTTACGAACTGGTGCGAGGCTACGAGGCATACATTGTTCAGTCTGCGAACGATGATTGTTGATGCCTAAACCGAACAGGAACTATTATTGTACTGAAATCTTTGGCTAAATAAGTATTTTTATTTGATTTCGCAATGAATAAGTTCGTTTTATATGAGAAGACTTTTTGACGTGAAGATTTTTCGGTTACCGTTGTCAACACAGACCCCCCCACCGGCTGTTACCGTTGTCAACCCAACCCAAACCAACCCCTGGCTGTTACTGTTGTCGAACACCCCACCGCCTTTTACCGTTGTCAACCCAACCCCTGGCTGTTACTGTTGTCGAACACCCCCTAGTGGCCTTTACCGTTGTCAACCCAACCCAAATCAACCTTTGGCTGTTACTGTTGTCGAACACCCCCACCGACTTTTACCGTTGTCAACCCAACCCCTGGCTGTTACTGTTGTCGAATACCCCCACAGGCCTTTACCGTTGTCACCCCAACCCCTGGCTGTTACTGTTGTCGAATACCCCCACAGGCTTTTACCGTTGTCAAACCAACCCCTGGCTGTTACTGTTGTCGAACACCCCCTAGCGGCCTTTACCGTTGTCAACCCAACCCAAACCAACCTCTGGCTGTTACTGTTGTCGAACACCCCCACTGATTTTTATCGTTGTCAACCAAAACCAAACCCTGGTTGTTAATGTTGTCGCCCCCCCCCGGCTTTTACCGTTGTCGTTGTTACCGCAGTTGCTTTTGGATTTCGTTCACTTGTTGCCCACTTTCATATAATAGGAGGCCTTTATAATATCAACCAGTTAACAAAATGAATCGATCAGAGCTGGGGTTTTTTCCGGCTTCTATTATTTCTCTCGGTGGTCGGCAGTGAAATGAAGCGTGATGTAGAGCTATCCTCGAAGAGCGTGGTGCGAAACTAAGAAATCAAAACAAAACAAAAAACGAATCCGGCTATAAAATCCATAAAACGTCGAACTACAAATTACTCCCACAGTCGACGTGCGAAGTCTTTATCGGATCACTGGATCGCAAAATTTCCCTGTAGAATATTTACACGTCGCCGACTATAAACATTAAAACTGGAGATAAGGGCGTTTCCAGCTGATAGCTCGTTTACCCGGAACTAACTCGTATCTACGAACGAGTTTGGATTTCCGGTTTTACTCCTGGAAGGGTTTGTTCTTGAAATCCGAAGACATTTTAAAAGGTGCGACTTGTGATGCGACTTTTTTATGTTCGTAAACTAGGCAGAGCTTCGTGTTAAATGTTGAGACAGCCGTGTCTGAGAGATGTCAACGGGATTAATAAATGAGTTTATTGTGTTGACTAAATTATTTCATTCGTGTAAATCCCCATTAGTCAAGCTACATACAAACACTGTAGATGGTACACACAGAAAAAGATAAAAATATGTAATTAATATAGAAACTTAAAGAGGGAGGGAAATGTACATATTGGTACGGATATTAAAGTAAATAACCGTATCATGTTTTTCCCCGTCTTTTTTCTTCTTTATAGAGTACATCCATCTCTCCCTCTCCCTCTCTCTCTCTCTCTGTGTGTGTGTTTGTCGCACCACCTTGCTCTACTGGGAGATACAGTGATATATACCACCTGTCTGTACTAATAAAGCAGCTCCTTATATCGGCTTTTTCTCTCTCAGATTTACATTATAAACTGTAGGCTTTCAGGTGTAATATGTCCATTGTAGTAGCTAGATAAAAATTGGAATAGTTATATTATGTAGAGAGACAATCTTGAATCGTGAATTTAAACTATGGATGATTCATCAGGGGGCTGAATAAAGAGAGGCGACTTTGACGTTTTCAAAAGAGAGACCTAAATGCTGTTTCAGCATTTCGGAAGCATTCAGACATGTTGACTTCAATTATTTATTCAACGAATTCCCACTATGAAGAATCATGAATATTTGTTTGGTTTTTTTTATACTGCGATATGCAAGTCCTGAACGTTAAAAAAATACAGGTTTAACATAAAAAAGGTTTTGGCGTATGGGTACTGACGCATAAGGTTTAGCTTACTATAATAGTCGTAGAATTGTTTTTTATTGGAAAAAATAAGTTATTTAAACCATTCTGTGCTGGTTTAAGACCTTCAGTCACAGAAGCAGCACCTAATTCCACGGCCGAATTTATTTTCACATTTAAAAAATGTACGTTTGAAATCGAAATGCATAAAACCGAGTTGCTTCGGGCTATATAGCCTGAATGACCCGTCGGTTAATTAGGTCATGCCAGGTTGATACCTGCACCGAGGCTGATGAAAACCCTCGCTCACTTCAAGATTTGGATTGGTCGAGTCAAAAATGAAGAAAATCGACTCTGTGCATAGAACTCTTTGATGTAAATACTCCCCCCCCCCTTTCCCTCGCCCTCCAACAAATAACGATAAGGAACTAAGTCTAACTTCGTTTTAATTTAGTAAGATCCTATGAGATTGCAAGAACGCCATTTTTTAATTATAACCAGCAACTACCATAATGAAATATTTGTTTTAGCAAAAACTAGATTCGAATGCCACAGGAAAGTGTAACATGAAAGTATAACACCGTGTAGAAATATAAACGCTTACAATTTACCGCCCCCTCCCAACTCTATGATATCTTAATCGTAGAGTCCTTGCCTCACCGAGAGAATGGGGCGCCTCGGTGGTCGAGTTGGTAGCGCATTGGACCACATATCACTACCGTCTGAGTTCGAATCTCGGAGTGGGCATATCTGAAGGATGTTTCATCTTTGACTTCGCTTCATTACCATTGGAGGTCGCCTGGCCCATTTAGCCTACCATGTGTACAAAAGTGGCCGTAAAACATCAATCAATCATCAATCATCATCATCACCAAGCGAATTGTAAGCTATAATATAACATTTTCCTAAACTTGCGTTCATTTGTGTATTATGTTGGTTGTTTTTGTTTTTAACCTTTCTCGGGGAGTGGATCTGGAGCAACAACAAAACCCAGCTATTTCCCGTATTCCATTTCACGCGATAATATTCCATAGGCATCGTGCGAGAAAAAATATCGCCTGATGAACATTCGGCGATAAAGCGATATCAGCGCGGCACAAATGAGATGTTCAAATTATCCTTAAAACAATAATTCTGCGGAAATAGTATCACAATCAATCTAAACAGTGCGAGTGATATGATTAAATGGCTCTCATCAAAATTACTCGCTGTTGTGTTTCTCTGGCTGTTATCAGTGTTGGTATTGCTGCCACGGTTGTTGTTGTTGTTGTTGTCGTCGGATTCTTGGATTCGCAGGAACTCCCACGACATTGAACGCCAGTGAAAACAAACTGCTCATTTTACTGGGTAGAGGTCGCCACTCGGCGCTTTTCGTGGTTTCGAGATCCCCCCCACTTGAGTTTTACGTTCTTGGTGCACCAGTTGGCCATCGGGCAAGCACCACTCGACTGGTATTGTTCGGTTAAGAGTCAGATGGCCAGAGAGAAGGAGAGAGATATCCATCAATTTTAAGCTCTTCTAGCAGAATGTTTTTAAAAGGCGAACTGCGGCCATTGTGGTGGTAATTAGATTAACACGCGCCTCTTGTCGACGTTGGAATCCCTGTTCGGACATTCTGCTGAATATTGCGGCCGTGGCTGGTAAATACGCGGCTATGCTTATTAGCAAAGCAAACGATGATAAATATGATTTAGTTGTTCAATCGGCGTTGTTCACATTCCGACTGTAGTCCGTGCTCAGTTCAGGATCGCTTAACCGGACTATCCAGATGACATGCTGTTACTGACTGTCAATACGTGCACGCTTCACTTTTTCTTGTTGGAATATAGCTTATGTGTCGGACGAAGAGCCCTAAAGCTAGAATAAACTATTTATGGTAAGCATTTATTAATATTGATAATTTGTTATCTGTGCTTATTATTAAAACGTTACTGTTTTTATCTTATTTGGTTAAGACGGATCGTACCAAAGTGCACCGCTCTCCTGCCTCCTCCTCAGATCTAGCAGACTATATAATAATAATATAATAATATTTTTTAAAAGCGCCCTATTCAGCTAGAAGCTGTTCTAAGGCGCTTTACAATATTATTTACATTATATTGAAATTTCATTAACAAATTTCATTAAAAACATAAATCAGCTACAAGGATGAAGGAAGCCGTTTTGCGGAACATGCTACCATCCATAATTATGGCAAGTGCAACTAATAAACGAAAATAGTTATAAGCAATGTTTGGTCTAACTAATTTGACATCGTTTAACGCTTGTTGGCGCACTCCCCCCCCCCCAGTGAAACGGAAGCCCATTAAAATTGCGCTAATTAATCCAAGCCTACTCGATGCCATATACATTACCATTGTTTGTGTTCGACATACCTTGCTGGTTTCATTAAAACTGTAAACTCAACCGATTTATGTCCGGCACAGCTCCGACGAGACCCACCCAGCCCAGCAAAAGGCCGAGACTCCGTTATAAATAGATCGTGGTTTGGTATCCAAATAATTGGTGTGTGTGTGTGTGTTTCCACGGCCGTAAATTATAACTTTTCGAGAGGGAGGAGTGATTGGACTCCGGTTGCCCGCGGTTTGATTTTTAATGAGGATTACAGGTGAGACCAAAAATCATAGCGGAAATATGTTTATTAGCTCGTTCAATTAATTTAAAATCGATGAAATCAAACGCCAATCATTAGAACGGTGCTGTTAACTAGAAATGAGGTAGCAACCTGTTCATCAGAACTTCTGTGCGAAAGGTAAAATTAGTCCATTTGAATTATGCACTTTCAGGAGAGATAACTGACCGAGACAGGCGAGTGAGCCCCATTCACGGAGCAAGTGTCTTGTTGTTGATGTCTTCGAAGCGGTAAAGATGGGATGTTCAGATTATCTGCGCACATCTATTACGGCGACACTTAGCTAACACACACACACGCACACGCCATGGACCAAGCTGAACTGAACGGCGGCCTAGCACGTGACAAAATGAAGGTGAAATGCACGCCGCTGAAAATCATTCCGGAGATCTGTGATCAGGATGGCTGGAGTCCGTGTCCCAGTCCAAAGGAGCCGAGGCCTTGCAACACGTCGGGACGGAGTCGGTCCTTGCCGGGATCAGTAGCTCTCGGATTGCCGCTGCCGGGTGGCGGCGGTAAATATGCGGAGACGATCCGAGCTTCGGCGGCCACGAGATCCGAACGGGAAATGCGGATCTTGGTGCTCGGGTACACAGGAGGTCGGTAAATCAGGTGAGGAAAACAAAATGTCATCGATTAATGTGTATAATTATTCTGGCGGGTGGGCGAAGAAAGGTGGCAGCCTTTCAATACACGCTCCTTCCGTTCTGTTCGACTTATCTATGGAAGGGAAACGGGGGCGCCTCCGTGATCTAATTGGTAGCGCGTTGGACCACTACTACCCCCCGAGTTCGAATATCGGCGTGCACATATCCGAAGGGTGTTTCATCTTTGACTTCGCTTCATTGCATTTGGAGGTCGCTCGGCCCATTTAGCCATGTGCACAAAAGTGGCCGTAACACATCAAACATCATCTGGGGGGGGGGACGTTTTGTACGGATCCACTCCAAGACATACATCCCGGATACGATACCAGGTCGATATGGCACTTAGACAGAAGTCATGTTTTAATCGCCAAAATGTTTATCGTTCGACCCCCCCCCAAAAAAAAAAATCGACATCATTAGCAAGCGGTATCGTAAACAGATACCGGGAAAACCCATCATCACCCACCCGGTCGGTCGGTATATCCAGTTGTCCGATTTTCGGTGTGTCGGATTAGCGCGGCTTTATCGGAAGGTCGGAGGTTGCCGCGGCCAATTGGGAATGATAAACGTATCATCTTTATTATTACGCGAACGAACAGTTCCAAAGTCGATATCTCCGCGCGCAGATAAAGCATCCGGCTGGCTGGAAAACTGCACCGATCACGTGCTCGATAGCATGAAGCATCGCGGTCCGATCGACGAAGCCGTTATCTGTCACTGTCGCGCTGAAAACTGATATAGGTAGTTATCTGAAATAGGAATATAGCAAGGGGGCGGGGTGGGGGGGGGGCATGAAACACTGTAGTTTGGTCCCATTTTGTCCTGAGGGTAGTAATCAGTTCTCGGAATTTACGTTTTGTCTATCACATGTTGCCGAAATTCGGTCCAACTATTTATTGCATAATCGTAATCTCAAACCGTCCTGAAAAAATGAATAGATTAATTTAAACAGAACTTGGGGGGGGGGGCTTTTTGATAAGCAAAGTTTAACTTCGGAAGATAGATAAACATATATACTGTGGACTATACGCGGGCAACGTGCGTGTACTTCTGTGTTTTGTAATTATTGTTAAATGTCTGGTAAACCGGTGCATGGTTTTTCCGTATGGGATGATATTCGGTTTCCGTCTGAATCTATTCCGGCCGCGAAGTAGATGGGAATAATTTGTTTAAAAAACAGGGTTTTGTGAATGAATGTCTGGCAGATCGAAGAGGGTAGTCTTAGTTCGTATTGAATCCAGGACGTTTTGGCCAGTTATTATTTGAAGATAGGACGTTTTGGACAAATTTGTTTTATTTGTTATTTTATTAATACAACTTCCAGTTAGGAGATAAATACAGTAACCTGCATAATAGTATTGAAGAGACATACAGTAAAATACACAATCAGGATCCCAAACCATATACAATTTAAACAATTAACAAGGACATAGAAGTTAGTTAATACATGCCACTATATAATATATGTAACTGTGAGAAGCCATGGAGAAATAAACATCAGTTAAATACAGAACCAACATCAAAACATTAACATTTGATCATTTTGTTAATCATTTCTAGTTCACACATTCCTATAAATAAAACATGAAATGACATTTTGAGATAGAAAACACAAGATATTATATTTGTTCGCTTTTAATTTTTAAAATATATTTTTAAAAACGTCCGCCTATCTGACAGCGCTTTTGTGCGAGTTATAATAACCTCGGTGGAGCCAGTTTCTCAATAAAACTCGCTTTGCATTGGAAAGTAGAGGTCAGATTCCTCGAGCTTATATTCAGTTCCGTGAATACAACACGCATGATGATAAGATAGCCACGACACCCCCCCCCCCTGAATTTGGAGTTCAGAATTGGCATTTTGATTCTCTTGCATGTTGATACACTCACTCACTCACTCACTCACTCACTCACTCACTCACTCACTCACTCACTCACTCACTCACTCACTCACTCACTCACTCACTCACTCACCACTCACTCACTCACTCACTCACTCACTCACTCACTCACTCACTCACTCACTCACTCACTCACTCACTCACTCACTCACTCACTCACTCACTCACTCACTCACAACTCACTCACAAACTCACAAACTCACTCACAAACTCAGTAGCGCGGTCGGCCACATATCTCAACCACCTCAGTTCAAATCTCGGCTTCGCATGTCTGTTTCATTTTTCACTTTGCCTCATTACCTTTTGGGGACGCTCGACCCATTTAAACCCACTTAAATGGCCGTAAACACCCCCCCCACACACACACACACACAATCAATCAACCAAGCAATTAATCTTTGAATCGCTTCGAGCTTATATTCAGTTCCGTGAATACAACACGCACGCGCGCGCGCACACACACACAGACACACACATACTATTTTTGTGTCTATTCATCTATCCATCTATCTCTAGATTTATTGTTTGTTTATATTTAGACAAATATTGATAAAATGTTCTCTTCGTAATAATGTTGATAATCGATGATAAGATAGCCACGACCCCCCCCCTGAATTTGGAGTTCAGAATTGGCATTTTGATTCTCTTGCATGTTGATACACTCACTCACTCACTCACTCACTCACCACTCACTCACTCACTCACTCACTCACTCACTCACTCACTCACTCACTCACTCACCACCACTCACTCACTCACTCACCACTCACTCACTCACTCACTCACTCACTCACTCACTCACTCACTCACTCACTCACAAACTCACAAACTCACTCACAAACTCACTCACAAACTCAGTAGCGCGGTCGGCCACATATCTCAACCACCTCAGTTCAAATCTCGGCTTCGCATGTCTGTTTCATTTTTCACTTTGCCTCATTACCTTTTGGGGACGCTCGACCCATTTAAACCCACTTAAATGGCCGTAAACACCCCCCCCACACACACACACACACAATCAATCAACCAAGCAATTAATCTTTGAATCACTCACTCACTCACGCAAACACTCACTCACTGACTGATAAAAAAGGTTACAAGAAGACGTTATACTTATTTTTCAGTTTATTTATATCCCGCCTATAACATTAATTATAAATGTCTTTGTTTATCACATCCATTGTTTGTGTGTCCACTTCCTGTTATAATATAATCTTAGTTAGTTAATTATTAAACTATCTAATGTTATCTCGGACACATTAACCAAAATGGTGAACTTAATTAACAATTATTGAATTGAGTGAATCTCTGGGTAAGAGAGTTTACTACTACTACTACTACTACTACTACTACCACCACCACCACTACTACTACTATTATTACTACCACCACCACCACTACTACTACTACAACTACTACTATTATACTAACAATTATTATTATTAGTAGTAGTAGTAGTAGTAGTATTACCGTCACTACTACTACTACTACTACGATTGCTACCAACATTGCTGATCCTTTTCTTACTACTATTATTACCGCCATCACCATCCTTCATCACCATCCTTCATCACCATCCTTCATCACCATCCTTCATCACCATCCTTCATCACCATCGTTCATTATTATTATTATTACCACCACCATCACCGTTACTATTAATATTATTGCTATTGTTTCTCTTCCTTCTGATATTGTTGTTGTTGTTGTTGTTACTGCTGCTGTTGCTGCTTCTTCCACCAAACAGTAACCAACCCCACCGATATTGAAACGTTCTATTATTATAGCTAACTTCTGTATCCTTTTAAATATTGTTCCAGAACAAATTAACTTCTTCTTACTGAACCGTCGGTTTATTTTGGGAACAAAATACTGAAGTGCGTAAACTTGATTAAAGAATCATAGCGCGCGCACGCACGCACACACACGCACTCACACACACACACACACACACAGAGAGAGAGAGAGAGAGAGAGAGAGAGAAAATCACACACACACACACACACACACACACACAAGAGAGAGAGAGAGAGAGAGAGAGAGAGAAAATCACACACACACACAGAGAGAGAGAGAGAGAGAGAGAAATCACACACACACACACACACACACACACACGAAGAGAGAGAGAGAGAGAGAAATCACACACACACACACACACACACGGAGAGAGAGAAAATCACACACACACACACACACACACTGTTAGCATATTATACAGATAAGAACTATTTGCTCACTATTGCCACTAACTGTTAGACAAAACACCCTCATACACATTAACTAATAAAACAGACACATATTGTTGGCAAAGAGCCATCATGATAAATGACCCAATAACAGTCTAACACAGAATGTTGTCATCAACTTTCTATAACAGATTACTCCTAATGATACCTTCACACTGACTGATTGATCACTATTGGGTACTCTTATATAAACAGACCATAATAACTGTTGGGTACTCTTATGACTAATGGTACTCAAATTTTAAACCTATTTACTACTAACGGCTCTTTATAATAACGCCATATTTTGGGAATTATGAGGATGATATAAGCTTCTTGTTGGACGTAACCCCCCCCCCCCCCCGTAAAACTTACGTTTATTGTTAATCCAAGAAGCTGTGTTTATTTTTTTATAATATTTTTTACAATATAATCTTCTAAATCTGCTATTCGTATCTAACATTCCGATGTAGCCATTCTGGTGTTTAGTCTTTCTCCAAAGGTCACCATAAATCGTACTGCAGGTGTCAATCAAGGTCACTCCCCCCGCAGCCCCGCTTCTCAAGAAAAAATATTCCTTATTTAAGAAATCGTAAAAGAAACATTTACACGATCCTGATAGCAATGGAATGATGTAGTACTTAGACAATAGAGGCACTTCAGGATCAAGGTGTTCGCAATCGAGAAATTATTATTATTTATTATTATCGATGTTGTTGCTGCTGTTATTAATATTTACAGAGAATGGCAACGAAAAGGTGGCCTTATGATTATCCTTTTCGTGAACATAAAGCACCATATAGTTTCTTCACCTTTCTGTGTTTATGTTTTTATTTGGAAGAAAAACGCACGGGGGGGGGGGTTAAGGGGCGGTTCACTATGTTTCCGGCCTGCAAACTATATCCAGAAGGTTTGTAACGCCCGATCGAAAGAATCTCTGGCGGTGAAAAACCTGGTGATTGATGACGCACGCGCTTCAAACGCTTTAATCGATCACCTAAAGATCTACGTAAAACAGTTTTATACATTAATTTTTTTTTAAACAAACTATTAAGATCAGTGCAATCAGATATTCGAATCCCGATACAAAGCGTTCAGGATCGATACGTTTGAAAAGGTATATAGGTACAGCCATTTCCCCCTTTAAACAGCACGCCAACAATCCAGTCGTATCGAGTCCGCACGATATTTGAACGGAACGAACCGGCAACGTGTTAAATTACTGCCGTAATCTGCTTATTGATGCTTCCAATTTCCGAAGGTCATCTTGTGACCGAAATACGCATAATATCCCAATTCAATCATTCGTCCGTGCGTAATTTCAATTATCGTTGCTAACGACAACTACCCGGAACAGATGCCACAATCGAGTACTTTAACCAATTTAATGTCGTAAATTAGCGTTCTGTGTTTTGCAATTGGACATGAAAAGGTCTTCCGAGTTATGGAGGTAGATTGATATTCGGATGATTGGCGTTTAACGACACAGAAACACTATTAGGCCATCCATTTTCCTAGATTTTTAAAACCTCGAAATATTTATTAAAAGCAGCTAAAGTTTTTTTTTGAAATCCGGTAATTTAAGTTGTTCGTAGAAACAAAAGCGCAAACAGTTCCATTGTCCTCCGTATCGTAGGAAATGCTTAGAAATATCTGACGGGTTCATGACTAATGGTACTCCTAGTACATCTGACATAGCTTCCGATTGCTCAATGATAATTCCTTCATAAAGTTAATTAATATTCAAAATTATTCCCAGATACTGAAAGAATGAGAAGAAAAACTGGTAAGTTTTCCTTACCGTTCACAGACCCTTCAAAACTCGGATAGGTTCTCTATCTACCGAAATCCGCTCAAAACAACGACACCTGGTTTTAACACGGCACCAAATCATACCTGAATGATTTATCAGTTTTTAAAAAGATATATTTCCACGTGAAATATCAGCGTTAACGTGTTTATGGCTCGCTCTGTTTGAAAAATGGGTATCTGTGAATTACTCGGGAACAATTAATACGACATAAATATTGGCGGCTGATGGCGGATGTGGTAATCATTACGGAAGCTGGCAGATGCTGCGTGCGCACTAAACGGGCGGGGGGATTTTAAGTTTGTTGAAGTCACCGAGTGCAAAGAGGATAACGAGATTATCTGGTTTATTTACAGCTCTCGTGGTGAGATACTTGACGAAGAGGTTTATCGGTGACTACGCTCCATATGGTAAGAGAGATTAGTCTGATTAATAGCTCTTTATTCATAGACACCCTAATGTTGTTTACCTGTTTATTGGAAGGCGTCCGGTTTGAGAGTAAGACAGGCGTACACTAGCGTGAAGGCTCGAATCGGGACGAGCAGAAGTCGTTTTAATTTTTTTATTTATATTTCGGTATTAATACCTTTGAAACATTCCTTATTTTTTAAATATTGTAATTTATACTTTCCGTTATTTTGTTCGTCTTCAGAATTAAAAACAAAGCAAAAACGATGTGGATATAATCATTATGATAATTAAAATTAATGACCCAATCATCCTTTAATAGGCTGAGAAATATTAACGTCGGTATTTCTTGTTAGAAATATACATGTTTTATATCATTAGAATCAAACACAAAGTATCTCTATGAGTATTGTTTATATGAGCATCTTAAAATAAAAATAATATATATCTGGTTTTCGCTCGTTGTCTGTTCCCAGGATTAAAACTCATACTGGGGGACTCGTGCGTTTTCGGTTGCTGTTACTACTCTTTGGAATTCACTCACTGAAAATGTTAAGTCAACAAATAGGATAGTTTCTTTCCGTCACCATTTGAAAATTCACCTTTTCAGACTCGCTTATCCTTCCTAAGTTTCCTTTCCATCTGATCATTGTTGATGAACTTTGCATCGTATCCGGACTATGAGTTTGCCAAACCCCTCCACTAGGTGCGCCACTGAGCTCGATTAATTTCGAGGATATTGGCGCTATAGAAGTTTTGTAATTATTAATTATTATCTGCTATCTGGCTAGGATCAGTTGTGAACTCTCCATTTTGAGTAATAGAAATAAACTTCCTCTTGCCATGAACATTTTGAATATTCCGATCGTATTGTATAAATGGAAGAAAGCATTATTCAGACACCTTACTTGACCAAAAAGACCAGGATATCGTCGGGTCTCAATATGCAAAGAATCAATGATTTTAAATTATAATTATTCTAGAAGTTATAATGTGCCGTTTTATTTACTTATTTCCGTGTAAGTAGGAGGTCAAAAAGTAAACTTTTTACTTTCGGTTAACTCATCTGACTACGCCACATATGTAGATGGGTACGTTTAGAGGAAAAAATGCATTTATCCAAATCTATACTACATCTATACCATCCACATTGTTAAGCATCTTGTAGAAATCTTCTTACATGTCATGTAGGACACTATACAAATTTTGTATGTTATTATTATTTTATCGATTACACTTTAAATACTATTATTTTATCTTTTAAAAGAGACGGTATGTTCGGCGCAGACGACGGTCGACTCGAAGCACGTAGCAGTTTCTATTTTGGACATGTCCTGGGAGGTAACTATTCCTGATGAACAATGCCAATGTTTGGGTTCTCCATCTGGGAACAATTCAATCCCTTTCCGGCATTTACACTCATAACGATCGTGTTTTAGCATTCAGAAGACGTTTGTTGGAAGCATAATATCTGCTGGGTTCTGTTCGAAATACCTCATCGTTGTTAACGAACGATGGAAATAATCTTAACAGTTTGCCCCTATTTTGGTGTTGTCCCCCTCATTCCATCATATTTGCATCCAGCTTTATACTGTCTTCATTTTACACGGCTACTAAGAGGTGTTGTAGATCCAGCCTTTTCGGTAGGGATTAGAGAAGACGACCCCTTACAAAAAGTAGGCAGCGACTCACCTGTGGTGGCCCGTAAAAACACCACCGGGGCGTTGATGGAAGGAGATATGGATGCGGGGAGGGGTAAAGGGGTGGCCGTGGGGTTGTGTTAGTCACACTAACACAGTAGCGGCCCTTCTCCATTGGAAGGGGCGTTAGGGGCTCTCCTGAAAAAGTTGCGGGAAATAGAATATTTGGTGCATTCTAAGCTACTTTTTTAATAGCCGACCGATTTTCTCCCGGTAAAATAGGCGAAGGGGGACTTTAAAATAGACGACGTATAGCGTCGGACGTCGGCTGCTATTGAAAACGCTGAGATCCTTAACCTAAAAACACGTCATAAACCAAGAATGCTTATTCTTTCACTGACATTCACGAAGGTACCTCATCTGCCCATCTCTGTTTGGTTTCAGACGCACAGCTTGGACGACGTGGAACGGTATTTGGATTGGTGTCAGGGCGTGATGATCGTCTTCTCGCTGGTCGACCATCGAAGCCTGATCGAGGCGGAGACGCTCTGTCGGCAGCTGCACACCAAACTCAGGCGCATCCCTTCGACCGTCGTCGGCACCAAGTCCGACCTGACCCAGGCACGCCAGGTGACGCTGGCCGAGATCCATCGGTTCACGTCCGAGCTGAAATGTCCGTACGTCGAGACCTCGGCCAGGGAGAGTCTGGCCAGCAGCGTGAACGCCTTCGTCAGCCTCATACACGAGATCGGCGCCAACGGGAAGAGGCTGAAAAAGAACGCCAACAAGAACGGCTACTCGTCGAAACTGCAGAACATCAGAGAGCGACTGCGGAGTATCGCTGGGGAGTTTCGACAGAGGACGAATACCTTCTGATCGGGCGCTCGGTCGGCAGTTCGCCAGCCGCCGTTGGTGTTCGTCTTGTTTTACAAAATGGCGTGTTACCCAGACGATTATTATTGGTACCGAGCTTCAAGATCCGTCGTGGATCTATCCGGCCGTCCGTCGAATGTGGACAGTACTCTGCACTCCATACATTCCTAGCCCGTACAGCGATAGTGAGCGGGATTATTTAAAGATTGCTTCGCCATTGGACCGACTACGTGTATATAGCTTCCGGATGTTGAACTTGTTTAAACAACTGTAGTACATGTGCACTTATGATGGTAGTTCGCTTTCTTTGTAAACAGGAGCGTAGCTTCCGCGGCTGAGGGACTGGAAGGGAGATACGCAATTCCGCTCCAAGAATGGTGGGCAGGGACGAAGCGTGTATTACACCCCCCCCCCCCCACCCACCTCTACGACCCATTCGTCGTCCAATATCACAAACACACCAACAGGAGGCATCTGTGTGCTAACAATACATTCTCTTTAAATCTTCGTATGTGTGTCTCCAGATCCAGGACGTCATTCATACAACTGAAGGAGCCGAAACACGTGAACATACCCGTCGCAGTGGACTAGATATCAACATTCCAACTCTGTGTCGAAATTTGAAAGTAGTACGACTAATTGATGTCTAAAACTGCCATTGTCAACAACAGATGACATCCTAGTGCCTCCTATAAGAAGACATGAATTGTAGCTGAATGGCATCCATCAACCGCCACTGACCTTTTTCCCATCATATATGGCATAAATCTGACTATTGAGATATATTTCCTTTCACGCATATCTTGATTGATCAGTCTTTCATTTCCTTTCTCACTATCCACTTACATGCGCCCCTCCCGCTGTAAAAGGAAGGAAAACCGAACAATTGGCGAAAATATTCAAAATTCTCTACGAACGTTCGTTCTCTCGTGTTATCTGGAAACATCAACAATAGGCCAGAAACATTTCGTCTCGGTTAAAATCGTTCCCCAAAACGATGTATTGATGCGGACACCCGAGGACGTGTATGGTCCGTAAATGGATCGTCATCATGTAAACTGGAACGAGGACCGGAGGAGTATAAAGATGTGACGGCTTTACTCTGCTGGTAGCGAGTGTTACATTCACGATTTGCCGCTTTATTCGTTGTCCTTGTTGATATCAAGCTGGTGGAGGTGTGTACCACTTCAATTGTTATACAGGCCGGTTTATAAATCGTGTTATATGTAACGAGTGGGTATGATTTGGTTATGTTTTGAAGAGCAATAAAGTTTATTAAACGTCTTCCAAAATAATGGCTATGCGAGAGTATATTACTATTTTGGGATCTAATTATTATTAACATAATATTTTATTTAATCGACGCGATTCCGTGTAAATATTGCTTCTATGCCAACTGTAGGCTAAAAAAAGATTTCGCTCTTGATTAGCAACCAATTTATCAAAATATTTGCTGTCAACAACCAAAGAAGGAATGCAAGTCCTGTTATAAAATCTCTTTGTTACAATTGTTGAAATATTCTGCGGAACTTGATGTTTTCATTTTGCCGGCACTTAGGAAATCGATTACTTAGCAGTCTCAAAACATAAGTATAAAATTGGGTAAAGTGTTATGCTGTAATTCGAAACGAAATTAAAATAATGCAATAGCACACATACACTTGCGCCCGTACACACAAGAACTATTTAATCACGATGAACGTATCACTCATATGACAATCTTAACCAGTCGAGATAAATCTATTTATCAAAGAAAAGATAAATACGCCTAAAGGTCAGATTAATTATGTCGAAATATGTTTTCATTAATTAGCTGTCTATCCTAGTATTTTTCATTAATTAGGTGTCTATCCAACATATACAGTTCATATGTGCTTATCTTCCATCTAGTTTATCCGAATACGCAATTGTAATTTGTTAGTACCTAATTATACAATGTTTCATGGCTTTGCATTGCTTAACAAAGATCAGATATCCGGAAATAGGCGTACGTGTACGTGGGGAAAAACCCACATCAAGTGAAGTTTTGGTTTGTTTTTATTTGATGTGATTTATTTTTAAACAATACGAATATTTTAGTAAGAAACATATTAGTTCAACAGTATCAATTGTCTCAGCCATTTTACGTATAAAATTAGAAACCACATTTACAGGAATACACACACACATATATATATATATATATATATATATATATATACTTTAGTAATACGGAGGGCGCCTCCGTGATATAGTGGTAGCGCGCTGGATCACATATCACTACCATCCGAGTTCGAATCTCGGTGTTGGCATATCTGAAGGTTATTTCATCTTTGACTTCGCTTCATTACCTTTGGAGGGCGCTCGGCCTGTTTAGCCTACCATGTGCACAAAAGTTGTCGTAAAACATCAATCATCATCACTTTAGTAATACGGACCTCGATAATCCGGCATTTTACACTCCGACATAAATAAAACTCTGAAAAGGATTTTATTCCATTGCACATTGCGTTGCCATGATGTAGTGCTTGAGCAAGGCGCTGTAACACTCCAGATTGTTGGTACGAACCCGCATCATACTTATATCTGCGGGATATGTTTCTCTAGGGATTTATTTTGTTCGATAAAACTTTTCAACATTTCCAACTCGGACATACATTGTTCACATAACACGCTGCATATTTATTATGGAATCTGACGCTGCTAATTAATCGGATATGCTAATAAGAATTGCCATTTTGGTCAATCGCGACTGTAAACAAAGTTCTCAGCAGATCTTGGAAGATTACGGAATTGACACGTTGACTTCGTTCCTGATGACTTGTGTCGACCAAAAAAGGTAATTATGAATGAGCGAAATAGTCAGCTATTACTCATTCCTGAACGATGCATTTCAATCAGTAATAGATCTCTAACCCAAAGAAAAAAACCGACGTAGAAAAATCAATGGCTTCTCGCAACACTGCAAAGAACTGACCACAAGAAACGCCAAAAATTCACTCACATTCTACTAAGACCACTCGTTCATGGCCAGAATTAATTTATAGTCCTGTGTATTTGTTTTGTTTTCTCTCTGAAATAGTTTTATGGTGTCTCGAAAATTTTTCTTATAATCTGGTAATTGTTATTATATTCATTTTATGACTCTTTGTCAGTCTTTTTAATTGAATATAAGGTTGAATGTAAACAAATCAAATACAGTCAAACCCCTTGTCTTTCCAACATTCTGACATTATGCAGCGCGACCAAAATATTTGAAATATCGGATTTTCGTTGTGTGTGGGGGGGCTGTGTGGGTTGATACGTGTACCTCTCTCTCTCTCTCTCTGTACAATCATATAACATGATAATAATATGTGTGTGTGTGTGTGTGTGTGTGTGTGTGTGTTACATCCTCGCAGGTTCTGTTGTATTGTGTCTCAATTCAATGGATTAGTAGAATCATATAACATGGCCAGCCTAACATAATATTGTGTGCCGGGAAAATGTTTCGTTTTCTGAATTGACAAATAAATGGAAACGATATAACTTGTTAGTTCTTCTAAAATGGGAAACAAACCCTGGTTCCACCAGGACAACTTCAAATGTATCCACGCTATAGGCAGTAGATCCTGTTTCGGTCTTCATAAGAACTCAGTGATCCATAACATACATACACATACTCATTATACTCACACATACTCACCCACTAAAATCCATGTATTATTTTTTCAATGATTTATCATTAATATATTTAATTATACTAAACGCACGTCTATCGACGAAAAACCGGATTTGTTCGGAAATTTGCAAATTGGCGAGAACGTACAGTAAATAGTTGCTCCCTTTTGGCCCAGGAAATTTGTCCAGTTGTAAACATAGACAATTTTAACTGAGATATGTATATATATAGTTATAGTGAGACATATCTGGTGCACTTCATGGCATACTAAAATACTTCCAGTAGCCATGGAAGCGTCTGAAGCGGATCCCTTATTGGCTCATAACATGGATGCAGAATGTCGGTCACAGAGAGAAATCGACCCACCCACTGGCGCGGTTAATGTTAGTCGTCTGCCATCATCAGTAACTAATGATCGTAATGATGACGATCATAACGTCCGCTCAAATGTCATTGCTGTGTCGACAGACGACGTGACGCTCGGTACATCGGATCCAGTTCTACCTGGATTTAAACTCTGCGATATGGCCAGCGATCACGATCCGGTCCAACGCAATCCCGGTGATCCAGGATTTAGTGAAGTTGGTGACGCTGCCCCGGAAACGAGTGACGTCGAAAGATCCGGAACGGCGAGACGTAATCCGTTCAGGAGGATGGATTATGGCAGCGTACAGACACAAAGTAATCCCCTTCGCGGTACCAAGTCGGCGCCAGTAGTTTGTGGAGGGAGTAATCCTCATCTAAGTGGTTCCTGTGATCAAGATGGAGACTCTTATCAGTGTAGAGAGGAGAGTCCTGCTGAACATTTTGGTCTAGGTAAGGTTATATAAATATGTTATCTAAGTCCGGTTGCCACTGTGACTGTACCAGGAAATAAACATATTTCCCGTAAATCCTAGACAGCTCAGCTCTTGCTTCGAGACTGGTAGGCCCAATGGTTGAATTTAAATGATAGGGTGATATCCAGAGATCTGTTGTTGACAGCTCAGCCCCACCTAGAGACAGGTATGCTCTGGCTGTTCACATTCCGAACAGTAACTCTACAACCACATCTGTTTACTATAATCCTTTGGCTCATGAAGAACTGTTAGTGTACTATTTCTACTAATTGAGCGTATGCTGATGGAATGTGTGTTAATTAATTATGTAATTACTTGAATACAGTGGGTGGTACATTCATCAAATCATCCTCATGCAGAAAAGGATGAAGGGATCTTTGACAGTTTAAAAAGTCCCATTCATCTACCCACTTCTGGCTTCTCACAGCAGACAGAGTTGCTTTTCTGTAGTAAAAACTAGGAAGCATTTCTCATCTACATTGATGTTAGCTAAAATGGTCGTTGGGATTCATGTGATCCATTAGTGTGGTTTCAATCCAAACGCATCGCCATAGTTATGTTTATTTGCCGAACAAATGTAAGTGTAATTTTTTCAATCAGTCATGAATGTTGTTTCAATGGTGCAGTGGTTTGAGCACTGCACTGCAAACCTCCGGGTTGTGGGTTCAAATCTGGGTAACATCTGGGTTTTTGAGATTTGCTTCCCTTGGCGGATGCCCCTGTGGCTGTATATGCCAGGTCTGACCACCAACGGGGCTAAATAACTTATTTTGATCAGTCAAGAATTGGTGATTACAAGAGCAAGATAATCAATTAAGATTACCTTAGATTAGAATCGGCGTTGGCAGTTTGTTCCAAAGGCAGTTGAAAACTAAACATATTTTTAAGCTTTATCACTTCTCATTTTCATTAAAAACAATTATCAGTGACAACTGTAATAATTAGACATAAGTTAAATATAGTTAAGGGATTGTTATAACCAGGTTTTATTATTGTTCAAAACACAAATTTCCCAAACAATTGTTATACCCAAGTCTTAACATCTGGCTGGCGCAAAAGTGTGATTCATGTACATTCTCTTAAAATTGTAATCGTAAAACTTGTCTAAACAACACAGGACTGTAAATTATAATTATGCCTGGTGGTATCAGTAAGTAATGTAGTTACTAACCATCGATCAATGGCCTTAGAAAGGTCCTAACTACATTGCTGGTGTTTGGACAATTGCAATTGTATGATTACTTCTCCAGATCAACAGGAAGGATGCTCTGGTGTGTGTTGTCTAATTGCACTTTACTTGGTGATTCTATGATAGAGGTATTTAGGCTTGAGGATGATTCAAATGCCAATAGAGTGTTATGCTGTTATTATCTATGCTGTTACAATTTTCAAAATGATACTTGGCTGTAGGCCAAAAGATGTAATATGAGATCAGTTTACCCATATTAATATAATAATAAAACATCGGTTGGATGTATTCATTGTGGTAATGAACAGAGTGTGAAGCCAAGCAGGATGCGATCCCACTATGTGAAGTGTACAGCTGTTTCCAAAAATTCTGTTTGTCTTACTTTCATGTATTACGCGTATTTTTCAAAATCAAATGTATAATGCTGCATATTAAAGAAGTAACCCTAATGAAGGATCGTCTTGATGGACAAACTCACTCTTGTGGAAGATGGATCATCCAATGTACACAACAACCCAGTCCTTACAGAATGTGACATGGCAAATATAGTAGCATCACCGTAGAAGTTTGTGTTACTCTGTGGAGCCATAAATGTGGGTCTTGTTAATTTGACACCCTAATCCGCTCCATCTGAAATCAGAACACATTTCATCCAGACATTTCTTCCACTTTTTGGAGTTCAGAAGCATGGCCAGGAAAAATCGGTAGCCCAGATGCCCGGGACGTGTGGATTCTGTCTTCCGGCTAGTGAGTAGTCTAAAACACTACCATGGCCTGGCTACCTGCATTTTGAGGCAAGATAGGCAGTAGTCTCGGGTTTGTTTTCCGGAGAATGATTTTCCGGGGGGTTTTGGAACTCTTCCGGCTCAGAAGAAATAGGTTACAAATGGCGCAGTTACAAAATTAGTTGCAGTGGATCCTTTAAATATAACCGTATTATGATAATCAGTATTTTATTGTTAGTTTGTGGTTGTGATTTGTTTGTCTTACCTCTCTCTCTGTGAGACAGCCAGTTAACTTCTGATAGGACGGTTGAATTATCTGTTCATGTGGAGGATCCTGTCATCTGAATTGTGTCAACAGCAACTGGAAATGCATTGAAGTGATATTGTTACAGGTATGGGGTCAAATACATTGAAATGTATTTAAATACAAATACTTTTCTTTTGGTCAAATACATTCATTTGTAAATGTATTTTAAATACAAATACTTTTCTTTTGGTCAAATACAAATACATTCATTTGTAAATGTATTTAAATACAAATACTTTTGGATGTATTTCAAATACTTTTCAAATAAGAAAAGAACAAATTCATTGTTTTTATTCTGATACACACATTGTATAAGATCACAGCATCAACTAGATTTATCACATCAATTTATGAATCTTTTGTTGATTAGATATTCAAAATTCTCATCAGTCAGACGACATCTATCTGGGCAAAATATCTTATGCTGAACTGTTTTTCCACTGGATTTATTCATGAGATGTTTCATATTATCCTTTGATTCCTTCTAATTATACTACATATAATTGAGGATAATCTCTCTTTGATTGAGAAGGAAGCCATCAGAAGTCATTACATCAAAGATATCATTAATTGCAATTCCTTATGATCACAGAGAGAAGACAATTCCTTCATGGTTGTGTGTGTGCAATTCAGTGATCAGATTATTTCCTGAAACAAATTTTAATGTATTTGAAGATATATTTGAAAAATCAAATACTTTGTTAAAGTATTTAAATACAAATACTTTTCTTTATGGTAAGCTCAAATACTTGAAAAAAGTATTTAAATATTTTCAAATACAAATGTATTTGACCCCATACCTGTATTGTTATATGCTTTAGCATGGCACCCATCTTTATGATAATATGTAGGTCATGATGTTCTATTGCATTATAATAATCAAATATGTTTTCTTTTTAGATGATGTCACTATGTTGCAAGCTTGTGTATTTTTGGAGGATGCTATTCAGGTGAGATATACTTTTACTTTAGTTGATTTTTAACACATAGAAAGTGCATAAACTTGAATACAAAACAACTTGTTTAAGTCAGCTTATACAGAATGTTTGTAGAACATATAAAACTATATTTGTTTCTCACTTATAGTGTCATTGAGTGCATAAGCGAAACCATGAACTTAAAGTTTCAACTACTGAAAACAAAGTATAACATTACTGGAAGAAGGCTTTCCTTTAACATAGTTTAAGTAATTTTAAGGCTGTCTTGTGTCATGGTAATTCATGTCTATGAAGATTGAAATCCATGGATTTGCAAAAACATGAATATTGATAAACAGAAATAAGATCATTTATTTTGATGATCTGGTACCAAATCAATTGTGCAATTCTTGTAAATATACATTTCTGTATTATGATAGTTACGTATCACCAAGAAAACATTTTGAACTTAATCAGTAGTAAGATTCTGTATATAATTGCTTTGAACAGTCCATCACATGATTGTCATTATATGGAAGTCACACCACTTTATCATTCTTTATCAATTTTAGCTACACGTGTACCATTTGTGTATCACACACATACATTTGTTGTTATGAAATAATAAGGGAATGTGAAGCACATATGGAATTGTTTTATTATGTGGGAACTATTTGTTTTTAATAAAAATCCATTTCTGGGCCATTAAAATTGTTTTCTAAATGCCTGTTTTACCTTTGAGAGTTGCAATAAAATGTATCAACTAAGATACCAAGTCATCGGCTGAACAGGTGTAGCATCCATCAACATCAGAGCCATCCTTCTACTTCTAGATGGCATGTCCGTTGTTACAGACAATGACAGTCATTGGTCTTCAAACTATAGAAACACTCATATTTATATCAGTTATTCTGTATTGTACCTTCCATACTGTGATATCTTGCTGTCTATAAGTTTCATCCAATGGGATCCTTAAATTTATCCTTCAGTCTTTCCTCTTGTTATTAAACATTCCATTTTTCCCTTTCCTATCAGGCCATTGAATGGTCTAACACGTGCCAATGTGTTGTTAGACTTCGCACACATACAACAATCAACAAGTTTGAAATCCACTTTACTCAGACGAAACCAGGTACATGTGTCTTGGGCCGCCAGACAAGATCTCGCATGGAATTCCTAAATTCTTTCTGCCACAGATAGACTGTATCCAATGTAATGCTATGTTAATCAAAATACCGTACCCCATGGGGCCATAAACTTTGACCTGATCATTTAATCCGATTCATCCAGCATTTGTAACCAGCCAGCAGCAGAGGTACACGAATGTTGATGCTTAATCCGTGTGAGTTGTTCTATTAATGAGTATCTATAAATAGACTGTCGGATAATTATGTGAGTGTGGTGATGCAAAATATGATTGGCAGCTTCCAAATTTTGCAATCAAATTCAACTTCTCTATTCTTTTTTGTTTTGTTGACTCGTTGACTACATAAATGTATTCATAATAGCTGTTTGGTGCATGGTTTTCTGGTCTATTAGAGTGTGCATGTGGCCTAATACCTCCGACTTCAACATTCTAGGTTTCTGTTAGGGTCATACTGATGAAACTTTCCTGGATTTTTGCTCGGCAAAAAAATGATCCAGGTTTCCCATAGGAGGTAGTAAGGTACCTCTCCCCCCACAGTCATGCCATTGATTGGAAAAATTTCAGGATTTGCTGAAAATTCTGAGTTTTTTCACTGGGGTTACCCTGCCCTTAGTCCATATCAGTCCAACCTCTACCCATTGACCAGTCCAGCTCGGGTGTCCCTAACAGAAACCCAAAGTTCCTGCTGGCAGATTATGAAGCAGTTCAACTTTTTTATATAAATGCCAAGTAAAGTGTTACTTAGTTAGCACAGCTGCTATGTGTATTTTCATATAACTGTCTTAATATGATTCCTCATGTTTACTTACAGTACCGTTCAATACATCACAGAGTTGACTGGCAGTCCCTAAGTTTGTACCAGATTTACTACTCAAAACCTGTAGAATTGTGAGTGTTTTGTTGCTGCTTACATTAATTTGTAATTGATTTTTAAATGTATATACAATCAAACATTTTCATCAAAAGACATTTTATGGGGCATTACTTCTGGTTTACATAAAAACCAGGTTATGTCATGGCTTTTGGAAACGATTAATGATGTAGAGTGGGGTATGGCTGTGTGTGTGTGTATAATAATAATAATAATAATTTACTAAACTTTTATTGTGACAATATCATCAAAAAGAATCGAGCTCAGTGGCACACCTAGTACATGTACATAGGGTTGGGTAAACTCATAGTCCAGATACAATGTGTGTTATGTGTGTGTATATATATATATATATATATATGTGTGTGTGTGTTACTGTTAGTAATTTATGTATATAGGGAATATGATAAATTGGAAATATTATCCTTCTGTTCTGTTAATTTTCTTATTGTATTAGGAAATGACATGTACCATTGTAGTATTGATGATGATAATGTTATCTTTTAGATGTAGCATCAGAAACCCTCATTTTCCACCTGTTTATTATACTTCTGATAGCGAAAATGAATGAATATAATAAAATATCTTGATTGTTGTCAGGTTGTTGTTTTTTGTCCTGTTCCTGATTCACATCCTGGCATTCTTTGAATATCCATCTTCCCTGACTGCGACCTCTGACCTTCGGTACAGAGGCAAAAGATTTGAGTTCCCATGTGGAATGACTGAAGCTGTAGAGGTGGTGTGCTTGTTAGTTCTAGTGGGCGATCTGTTCTGTAAGGTGAGACACCTCAACTGTTGCTATATATGTATGTGTGTGTGTGATCTATTCAAATGATTTTAATTATCTCTTAAAATATATATATATATATATATATATATATATATAATTTATTCATACTGTTATATAGTACAATGTACATGTGTAAAGGTTTTCATGTGCAAACATTACAAAATAAGAGTGCAAAACAGTGAACATGAAAGTTATTATTACTAAGCAATGCACAAAAGGTCACAGGTGCCCAAATTTGCCATCCAACACCCCCATCTTTTAGAAGACATAAGTCAATTATAGCTGATGAAATACTACATGTATTTATAGAAGTATAAAACTATGATAAATATATATTTAGTGAAAGGCATTATTTGCTTGAAAGATCACCTTTTTGTGATCAAATGGACATTGCTCTAAATGACCCGAGAAAGGTTTCATTAGTTTAATATGGTCAGTTAACCAGATGTCGTTATTTCAACAGAAGATTTGTGTTTACGTCGTGAGGACTACAAAACAAAATGTCTCCCAACAGACAAGAAATGTTGCAGTCTGTGCATCCTTAGGGGTTTTATGTTTAGGTCTAAAGTGATGACAAACAAAGCGCAAGTTGTATTCAACCCCAAAACTGGAAGCAGGAGTTAATTCCTTGCTCTTAAAATGTTTTTTGATGTGAAACTATGAAGGATCAAAGTGAAATTGAATTTAACTCGATAACCGTGTTCTAATTTTAAAATACCAATACAGTAGAATGTTGTATGCACAAAGTTGTTGATGAAGATGAGTTTTTAATATGTAATACTGTAGGTGTCATAAATATTCTTACCCTGGAGTCCTTCCAAGATACTACTGAGTGACCACTAAATATGGTTCACTTTGAGACAACTTCACTGTTTTCATGAATATTCAATTAGAAATGCTAATGGCTAGATATTATTTACCTGAAAAACATATTTGATGCACATTAATTATAGAATCTCGTGTCCCACAAAGTTTTGCTTTGGTACACTGATTATAGTAAACATTAAACATTAGCAAAATTAATACTATTTTTCTCATTGTAGATTTCTGATAGATTTTTATAGTTTAATTTACATAGATTTTTGCATATGCAAATGAGTTTTGTTTTACGCACTACACACTTATTTTAGTAATATATATCACTGGTACCTTATTTACAGTCATATCTTAAAGGCAGAAGGGAATTTTTGAAGAGTAAATGGCTATTGGCTTCTAGCATCGTACTGATTGTGTCGTTTATTGATTGGGGTGTCTCCGTGGCAATGATGTGTTCTGAGGTATGTGGAAATAGAAACACCTACTCACAAACACACGCGCCCGCAAACACAGATACATATACTTCTGCGGTTTTAAAGGAAAAGAAATATTCTTTCTTGACTGTTGTATTTTCAGATTGTTCGATTTAGAAGAATCTTGCGGCCATTTTTCTTGCTTCAGAATTCTTCACTGATGAAGAAAACTGTTAACTGTTTGAGGAAGACTGTACCTCATGTTGTGAGGTAATGGTTTATCATTGGTGCTTATTACATAGCATTAGAATACCGTTTTTCAGCTGTTTAAATGTATGTTTATTAGTCACTTGCTGTAGCTTTGTATCTATTGCTGTGAGACTTTTATTCCAAGATATTCCTTTTATGCAAGCTGTTTACGTCACATATATTCCTATACTGTATTATAAATTTATGTGATTGTTTTTCCTGCTGTCTGTAAATTAACACAGGATATCCAGGGCTAGACTTTCAGTGCAAATTGATTCGTGTAAAGATTCGCACGGTTTTTCTGTTCCACGAATCACCATTGATTCATGCAAAATTCACCGAATATTCAGAATAAACTACTAAGACGAATGCATTTTTATCAGTTGTAAATTCTCGAATAAATCTAAAACTAATTGTAGCGTCCATTCACCGGGTGCTGTCGTAGAATGGAACTAGAGTGCACATGTACTTAGCATTAGTGTCTGGCGTGTGTTCTCTTCTGTGAAAATCTGTGGCCAATCTTGATTTCGCTTATTTTAGCAACATATTAATATCTGAATATTGTCCACGCAATTAGCACGAAGGCATAGGAACAGCGTGGACCTGAAATGAAGGACAATTACACCTTCTATTACAATGGCAAGCACAAAAATTGTTCCAATTACACTTATAGATATAATTACAGGATTTTTAAAGCTGGAATCTAACGTGAATATGAGTTGAAATTCTAGTCCTGATTTCTCTTACAACTATTCGATTGTTCTTGATTGCTTCATACATAAAATGATAATAGGATTGATTGTAAATCAGTGAAGTAGTATTTGTTGTACCAAGACACCCAGTTTATGATGATATGTATTTATCCTGTTGTTTTAACTTTTATTGGTAATCGTCCTGCCAGTCGTTGTTTATGCTCCAAATTAGAAATTTTAACATTCGGTTTATGTGTTTTTTGCATGTGTTTTAATGCATCTGCGTGTTTCTTGTTTTGTTTCAGTGTTTTGTTGTTGCTCTTCTTGCACCTGTACTTCTTCACATTACTTGGCATATTATTGTTTCCCAAACAAGTGGTGAGTAATGATGATGATGCCAGATGTCAATGAGTACAGTTTAATTACTATAGTAGTCATTACTTTCCGGTGGTGACTTCATTGCTGAGAAATGGTGTATGTTGTTGTCTTTATAAGCACATGGATCTGTGTGTGTGTGTCTGTCTGTGTGTGTGTGTGTGTGTGTGTGTGTGTGTACATGATGAGCTACTGCTATGATCATAATGATAACAAAATTACCTCCATTTTTTTCAGCATGGGCACCACACAAAGAATGGTTCCACTGATAACTCATCACAGGTATTGCTAGTTATGAATATTCAGTTGTTTAAATTGTCTTACCTTTTTCGTATCTGATCATAACTTCTGATTATTTGTTTAAAGTGGCTCATTAATCATTTTTGTATTAATTATTTTGGCATAAATTGATTGTAATATTCATACACATTAACATATTTATGTATCTTCTATATAGATACCAGGGGAAGGTGATTTGTACTTTCCAGGCTTAGTAGAGTCATTTATCAATTTGTTGGTTTTATTGACTACAGCTAATAACCCTGATGTATTTATAATATACATATATATATATATATATATATATATATATATATATATATATATATATACTTACTTTAACTGACCTAAATATTTGTGTGACATTAACTTCACAAGTTTTGCTAGGTGAAAAAACATGAAATTTAGTGATTGTGAAGTTTTAAATTCTAATGTTACAATAAAAGATCTAATATAAATCAGTCAACAAACATGAAATTAAAAGTCTGCATATATTAAAAATAACATTAAAAAACCATGAAATTTAATATCCGCAAAATTTTATGTCCCCAAATATATGGGTATTTACAGTATATATATATATATATATATATATATATATATTGTTTATATCATAACGGTTATGAGGCTCATAACCAACAGCAGTTGTTATGATGCGATACTGTAGTAGTTATACTATTACATGACTTGTGTAATAATAATATCATAAACAAGATGAATACATCGCTCTAAGGACATAATGTAAGACTGAAGAGTAATATTTCTCTTGAGCAGAATGACAATAATATCTGACTTGATGAAGGCCCTCCATCTATAAACTTGAATCAAGTGAGATTTATGTTGTCCAAAATGGATTCAGTTTTGGGAATTTGTTCATTGTGCGTTCTTGTGGCCATTGAAGGGAGATGACTAAAATGAAGTCAAATTAACTGATGTTCGTGTTCCTATATTTTATTAAACGCTAGTCAGTCACGAGCTGATGGTAACTGTCCCAGATTACCCACAGTCCACTAGTCAACTGTGATTTCAGTAACAGTGCACTGGTTTGTTTCGTGTATATAGAAAGGACGCTGAAACAAGTGTCATCACCAGTTGCAGTTAACAGATATGATGTTTAGTATCACAGCTGTTTGTTAAGTTTGTTAGGTTGTTTTTATTATCTTGAGAGTACCATACAAAAAGACATAGTTTCTGGACGTGTTGTCATGAAATTAGCCCGAAATAATGTTATCATATAAATAAATGTACTCATGGGATCTGCTACACACCTTGATATACGGTTTTTGTTCAGTTCGCAGGAAATTATGTTAATTTGATATAATAATGTATCAGTCATTTACACCTTATGAATCTCAGTTTGTTGAAAAACTAATTTCATGTGAACATGGTACTCCCAAGACAGAACTGGAAAATGAAACTAGGCCTAGGAACCCAACATTCTGTAAGACCCGATGAAAACGATGTTGATTTTATTAGCTGCGATCATTCAGTATCATCTCTCCATGTGATTTATCATAAATATAGTCATAATTAGTTAGTTAATTAGCTAATACTCTTAAATATATTCATTCCTGTGTAATGGTAGCAATGAGTTATCCTCCATAGTTGAATCATATTTTAATGAATGATTAATAAATAAAATTATTGTCTCATCTTTAGATATTTGCCTGGGTTTTTTTCAGTCATGATTCCTGCCTACAGTACTCACAGACTATATGCAGTGTTCTTCATTGTTTATTTGATAATAGGTATTTTAAAGTCTGTTCCATATTTGTCTATAATTTATGGTATTATTTGTACTTCTGCTAGATTTAAATTTAATAATAAATTAGTACTAGGTAATATTAATCACTTAATATGTGATTTGGACACTTCTTCGATGGGATATTGAATCTTTAATAGTTGTTTATTTGTCTTCCAGGATTGTATTGCTTCATGAACATGCTTACAGCTGTTGTATATAACCAGTTCCGAGGCTATTTCTCTGTAAGTTTCGGTACAAAAGCTAAAATATGTGAACGTCTTTCTTACCCTTTAAGCGAAATTTCACCTCATCTTAAAACATTTCATTTAATTATTTTCAAAGGCTCAGATCAGCGTGTATGAGCTGAGGTGACTGTATTCCAGTATTAATGGAATATGCTTTCAATTTGCTTGATTTGTTTTGGAGAGAACAGTCTAACTCGTTGTTGTGGAAACTTTGTAAATATTGATAGAAATTCTCTGTCTCAACTTGAAGGTTGTTACATTTTACTTATCTTGATAAATGAAGATATTAAACCACATTATTAAATTAAGCTTATAATCCACTTTTAATTATAATCTGAGAGATACAATTATATCAACAGGCAAAGCTATATACATTTGCGCTGTTTTTCTACCAGATGTTGATAATGATTTAATGTGGTCTTAATCAAATGTCTTGTTGTGTTGCAGAATTCTATCCAAGCGAGTCTGTTCAGACGCCGTCTTGGTATAAAGGCTATGTACGAGGTGCTTCGCAGGCGGCAAGTGGTACTTCGACATAGCTCATCGTTTTCCACACTGAGGTGATGACCTATTTATCAAATAGGAATATTTATCAATAATTTGATATCGGAGAATACTGAAATAATATATACCAGCTAGTAATTAGAAATACGTCTGTATGAATGAGATTCCTTCGATTTAAAGGTCTTAAAATTAATAAACTGAAAAATACGAACGATTCAGCAGCTATACAGTAGTATTGTTAAAATGTCCAAGACATTGACCAGTGGATGATACATGAATATATGAACATAAGAAGATGATGGTGATGATGAAGATGATGATGATGAGTAGCATAATATTTTCTTCCCATTGGAGATGTTGTATATTATTATTTTTCACCATTTCAGCTCGGGTGTTCCCATCCATTATCTGAAACAAGTTATTAGCCAAGCTAAAATACAACCCAAATATCGTCCATCCATTGACACGGTAAACAAATATCTTGTGAGACTGACACTTAAAATGTGCATTAATTTTGTTTAATATATGTCCAATTTTTCACCGAAATGAGACCTGTTTAATATGTTCTTGCAGACCGGTTGTGTATAATACATACCTTTATAGTATAGAATTTATATTAGTACTGTGTATATAGAGTTATTATGATATTTTTTATTACTGCAGGAACTGGCTCAGTTACCAGGATGTCTTCTGGATTACCATCAAGTTCAGCAGATTTTCTCTGTCTTGGACACTGATGTATCCAAAAAAACAGTAAGTGTGTGTGTGGTGGGGTTTTTGCAGTGTATGGATGAAAAATTATTGATGATAAATTTGAGAAAAAATTTATTAACACAGTAAATATACTTACTTTCAGAGACCCTGAGATTCCCCAGAAGTGTCACAGATTTGCTCAGTTTATCCAACGTGTTGTTTTACATCGATATTTCAACTATGTTGGCTGCTTGGTGGCTGCAATCAACATGCTCTGTATAACTGTATGTATAATGTCGTAATATATTTTTGTGTGTTGGGTACAAGATACAGGAAAATTTGACTTCTACGGTGAAGATGATTTGGGAATGAAACCACGCTGGTGGTGTTCTGCTTGGAAATGCCTGACATTATTCAATGACTGATGTCAGGTATTCATATGTCAGTGCGATTCATATGTCAGCACTATTCACAATAGGGTTTGGAGAGATACCGGTGTGACGTCTATATGATGAGATATTTTATTATCTTTTGATCAAGCATCATGATGGTATAAAGGTATCCGATGGATTATATTGATAATCGATTGGGATTTTGTCCATCAATTGACCTAAAATAGTTTTAATTATATAACTGTTGTATTAAATCTCATTATATCTGAGAGATATAGCCATTAAGTTCATTGTTTTGTTGCCATTTATCAGTGGCATCCTGCACTCTGTGAGGAGTTCAGTGGGACCTCCTCCTCAATACTAACTCAATTCTAGAAGTAATACTGCTATACTCTACTGTAAAATATTGATGCAATTTAGAATATGCTATTCCTTTAAAAGATAATAATTTCTTCATCAGCCTATATATTTTTATTTGACTCGTACTACTACAATGTTGCTCCATTATAATGTGCTCCAGTATACTACGAAAATATTCCAAACACCCCGCCACCACCAAATAAGACCGGGAACTGTTTCTTTATTTAAACCAACTTCGTATCATGACAGGGTCGGACAATCTCACGTAGAGATAAACATCCATTTGGTTGCTACTCAAAATAGGATTTTCAGGGAATGAACAAATCTAAAGCAACATTTAATTAGAAGCGTAGTGTCATCAGCATTAATAATATTGCCACAATTCATAATTCTGACTGGATTAAAATGACTGTATTGTGTCATCTACGAGATAATACAATAAAGTATTGATTGAGAAATGTAGAAAATACATGAGAAAATGGCCCAAGAAAAAGGTTGTATCACGTCATCATCTCCCCCCCCCCCCCTACCACTAATCCACCCAGACCATTGCTATATCTGCAGTCTACTTGCAATGCTGTTCATGTTCGTTGACCCTATGACCATGTTATAATGAAGCCTGACTGTATTTACTTGTGATTTGATTTATTTACAAATGTTTATATTGCAGATAGAACTGGGTCTGGAATACGATCACATTAGGAGATCCAGAAATACATACCTTGGTGTAAGTAGTTGATTTTGTTTTTTTTCCCAATTTAACAGTATATAATTGTGAATTATGATTCCAAAGTCATATACCATTCCATAACTTCTTTATTATGATAATTAGTCATTGTGATGTTAGCAGTATTATGTCATAGCAGCATTATATCATGGCAGACAAATGTCCTAGCAGACAAATATCATACCAGACAAATGTCATAGCAACATTATATCATAGCAGACAAATGTCATAGCAACATTATATCATAGCAGACAAATGTCATAGCAGACAAATGTTTTAGCAGACAAATGTCATAGCAGTATTTTATTACATTAAAATGTTGTGGTGGACTTGGTATAATATAGCAGATGGTTGTAATGGTGTTTTTTTCTTCTTAAATTGAATACAAACTGAAAACCAGCCTAATCTGAGGAGCCATTCACTAAAATATATTCCTGTCTCTTTATCTCACTCTTAATTAATGTAATTTTTTTTCCAGCATTTCATATCTGTATTCCCAAACTTGTTGTTTCCCTCACTCTCTCTCCATTTTATTTTTGTTCTGTTTTGTTTTAACAAAGAGGAGGAAAGTAATTTTTGTTTACTTTTCTTTCTGTTAGCAAAATTTAATGGGATCACAATTATTGGAAAAGTTATTTTGTTAAAATGGTTTTGATGTAAACAGGAAGATTGTTTACAAAGTGAAGGAAATTCTTTACAAACAATATTATTCAAATAATTTTCCACAAATAACTAGTTAGCAATAACAATTATTAATAATAATAATAATGATGATGATAATAATAATAATTATTATAATTATTAGTACTAGTAGTAATTATCATTCTGGCCACCATTATTATTATTATTATACGTTACACTCTGACTACCTAGACCTTTGTTAAACTGCGGTGTCTAAATTCATGACCATGATATAAAATTGTCATATTTATTTTCAGATGCTGAACTTGTTGTTTGTGTTGTACTTCTGTGTGGAGCAGAGCCTGAAGATCTGGGCAATGGGTTGGCGCCTTTACACATGGGCCACGGGTAATGTGGTTGATGGCCTGATAACGATAATGTTACTGGTAAGATGTTGGCCATTCTTCGCTGAAATTGTTCTTTAGACTTCGTCGAACGTCACCATAAGGAATTAGTGCAACGTTTGATTATTTATTGAGTGCATGATGTTATTATCAGACTTTAAAATCAGCAGCAGCTCTAGCTCATAGAGAGGTAAATCTTTAACAAGAAAATAATTTTATTTTAGAACTTTATATTGATAGAGGAAATAATACGAATAGTACTGAATATTATTTTATGGAATTGCCGGTAGTGTAGCATTTGAACATGCACGATGTGTATTGTCTTTATCAGAATGTTTGAAATTAGAAACAGCTACACTATATACAATTTTTTTTGTTGGTAAAACAGTATTCTCCAATTTTGTAACAATAGCGGAATACTGTATGCAAAATATAATTTTAATATCAGAATGTTTTAGATTAGATACAGCTATGGCATATGTATAGAGGTAAACCTCTATACCTAGAATGTTATAATGATATTGAAAAATAGGAATTTTATCTCAATATTATTGTATAAAATTAGTGCAGCACTTGAATATACATAGAGTGGGCTACTTTCATTATTGGAATGTTTGACAAAATGTTTTAGAGGTAATGTTTTAGAGGTAACCCTTTTCAATAAAATAATTTTACCCTAGAATTTTATAATGATGGAGGAAAACTATGAATATTATATCCGATTAATAACGGAATGCATAAAATAGGAAGTTTGTGTTTTTCATCCGAGTCAATATTAAAATGGACTAATAATTATTTTCAGCTTACGCAAGGCATCTACTTGGCTTTTTATGGTATTCCATTTTTGGGAAAGTAAGTGAAAGGCCTTCCTTATGTTTAGTTTATAATTTTGTTTTGATCTGTTAAGTTGTTTTATCAACATTTACGTCATCACCATATTTATAATTAGTATTATTATATTACATGTTATTTGTATATGGCCTTTGAATGGCTCCTGCTAGTAAGGGCACTTTATTAAATATACGTTATTATTATTATTATTATGTAGTGTACTATGATTTACCGGATGACAGAATAATTTTGATGTTTTTTTACAGGGACATTGTTTCTCATAAAGCCCTTACTTTGTGGGATTTAGTCAGAATTATTAATATTTTGATCATGGTTAGACTTTTGAGGATGATAATATCTCTTATTAAGGTGAGTCTATTTGTCTGTTTGTCTATTTGCCTAAGACATCCTTCCCCTCTCTCTCTCTCTTTCCCTCTCCTCCTTCACCCCCCCCCCCTTCTATGTGTGTGTTTATATGTGTGTGTGCGCATGCAGACGTGTGTGTATTATGTAAATTTTATTCACTAAACTATAACATTTATATTATTAGGCAATGTCTATTGTTTGTGGTACATTGTTTGATCTTGTGAAGAATCTCAGGGCTTTTGCTGGTATTCTAGTGGTATGTAATGTCAACAAAGTATTATATATGGGCTTACATGCACTCACACACACTCACACACACACACACACGATCATTATGTCTTTCTGATATTGACATGGCTACTTTTTGTTGTTATGTCACATAAAATTATATTCAAGTTATATTCAAATATTCCATTTATTTATCTCGGATGCTTCATTTCTTCCAGGTAATATTTTATTCTTATGCTCTACTCGGCATGGAGTTGTTCCAGGGCAAAATAAAGTATCTGAATACAACAGAACTTAATAGCACAGTACAGTGTGGTACTTACAGACAATTACAGTACTGGGCTAATAACTTTGATGATTTTGCAGTAAGTATCCAAGTACTTGTTTAACTTGTCAGTTGGTGTACTATGGGGTTTTGTTTTAGATATATACCTGGTCAGGTTTAATTGATCTGTGACCAGGTAAACTATTACTATGTTTTGGAAGAAGAAAATTCTTATTGTGGTTTAAATCTTCCATGGATACTTTTGATGGCACATGAGCTATATTATAGGTCATTTTAAGGTTTTACTCCCATAAAAAGCCTCGTAGTTTTTGGCATTTAAGCAATTCTTAAGGCTATCTCTAAAGGTGACTTTGGGGGCGCCTCTGTGGTAGCGTGTTGGATCACAGATCACTACCACCCATGTTCGAATCTTGATGTTGTCATATCTGAAAGCTGTTTCATCTTTGACTTCGTCTCATTACATTTGGAGGTCGCTCGGCCCATTTAGCCTACCGTGTACACAAAAGTGGCCATAAAACATCAGTCATCATCATCATCATCATCATCATCTAAAGGTGACTTTAATGTTTTGCAAAATTTAGCAAGTAGCTGGTTCAAGCCACAAAAAGCAGCCTATGGTAAGACTTGAAAATATTGATTCCTGGCCAGAACTAAGGTTGGATTTTAGAGTTTATCTACCGAAAATCATATCAGAGCTCAGCCTTATTATAATATTCAAATACTTATTCTAATATTTAAATACCAGCTTGTATTTTCAAAATGATTAGAAATAATATCGGCAATGTTTTTTAAGTTTTAAGTAGATCAGATTTGTTTTTCAGATATAATTTATTTTTCTCTTGCTAACTGACTTATCACCAATATTTAAACTATTCTATATTTTTAAATTACTGTATTATTTGCCTGTGTAATATTTCAGGCTGCTCTTGTCGTCCTCTGGGATGTCATGGTTGTCAACAACTGGCACGTGTTCCTTGACGCTTACAAGGAAGTTGCGTCAGGGTGAATATACATCACTGGTGGTTGAGTTAACACCAGTGTTTATCACTCCATTAGCAGTCATGTTGTTATTGTGTCTGGTGTTAACAAGACATCAATTTCAGCGATAACAACAGTTGAACATTTCTATTCTGACCACAAAATTAGCTCCAAGCAAATTGTTTCAGGCATTCATATGTCTTGGTATCAGATAATTGTTATTTGAATAGTAAATAAAATGAATATCTGCTATGGAAATTTCTAGTTGATCACTTTATGTGTCTTGATATTATTTTCAGCAGTGTGTCCAAATTTTCAGCTGCATCCAAAAATATTCTTTAATTAAAACCTGTGATTCTTTTAATCAAAAATAAAAATCAATACAGTCAGGATATAATTTTTATTCTTGCTATTATATACATAAAAGAATCATGGACAGATATTTATAACAGTGACTTTTTGATTTTATTTCTTTACAAATATTAAACACTGTAATAATTAGCTGATAATTTGGTTCTTTTAGTTATTAAGGAGCTGAAGTATTTATAATAATGTTGCAGATTAAGCTATTATTAAGCTTAAGATGAATGGTGTTTAATTGTATATGTTCTTTTTGGATTTAATTTACAGGTGGTCACAGCTGTATTTTATTGTCTGGTGGCTATTGTCTGTTGTCATAACACTTAACCTCTTCACAGCTCTCATCTTAGAGGTATGTTCTAACAATAGAATCCAGTAATTAACTAGTTTTGTATTTATGATCGCAATCGTGTGCACAAAGTTACAAATAGCTACAATCATGTTTCATTTATCTTCGAGTTGTTCATCTTTCATATAACTTATGCCATATATTCCTATCAGAGTTGTCAGTTTGCATATACTGCGAATTACCATAAAATTAAAATTAATGGCCCTAAAAATGGTTCTCTCCTGCACCAGCATTCACACACTAGTGTTTAGTAGCCATCAAAACCTGGCGTGAGTCCTGAATTTGCTTTCCTCAACATTGAGTCTGTGATCTCATTAGTCTAGAGCAGCATCAGTGATATTGGTATTCTAAAATTTTGACTTCATTTGAACAAAGGTTTGAAAAAGACCCAAACTTTTTAAGGTTCTCACCTGTTACTGATATCTCTGTGATAAAGATTGTTTGTGTGATGATATCTGTATGATTAAATTATTATTTCATACATACATCTATGTGTCATGGACAATTAAATTAAATTGCCTGTAATGTCATATTTCCTAGTATTTTACATTCAAGGAGTATTAGATTGTGCAGTAATTTCCAGTATTTCCCACCTGATATTTACCAGTGACTGTGATTCAGGTCTACAATATTCAGATTTTCTCTGACGTTTTGTGAAAATCATATCAAATATATCACACCTCTTTCTCTCTCTCAGTGGTGTGTGTGTGTGTGTGTCACACATGTGGTCAATTTCATTTTGTCAAATCCAATTCCACTCAATTCCATTTGGTCAATTCCAATTCTTCATCAAATTTATCAATTCCAATTAAAGCAATTCCAATTCAATTCCGAGTACTCCGTAGGTACTCCGATTACACATTCTGAATACCTATTAGGAAAAATACTCACTCTGAGTTGTTTATGTTCCAAGTAGGATTGTCATGAAAGAAATATTTCTGAATTAAAAAATGAAATGGTAAATTAATTTGTAGATATATTTTTCTGTAGCAAACTTCAATTACAAATTTATCAATTCCAGTTTTTTAAATAAGCAATTTTGGAATTGGACTTGCCCATCAATTCCAATTCTGGAATTGAATTGACCCCATGTCTGGTGTGTGTATGTATGTGTGTGCGTGGCCTCACTGATTGCATGCATGTATCTATATTTGGCAGAATTTCATCATGCGTTGGGATCGTCAGCAATGCGTGCAGTCACCACGATCTGGTAGCGTACAAGATGCGGGTCCAGCAATAGATGACAGTGTACTGATAAGTTATTTTACTGTACACGATATGTTCAGGTAAGTTCTGTCATCACCTCGTTACATCAGCAGAACCTAATTCATTATTTACGTCATTTGTAAATTGTTACTACCTTTAACACACAAGAGATGGGGATTTAATAATTTACAGTACTAAATCCCTACAATCTTCATTGATAGATGGAGTGTTTCATTTCTGTTTGATGCCAATTCAGATATTAATATCTTGGCTCTTTGGGATGAGAGCGATGTTGCTATACCATCACATGACTTCGTTCATTCAAAAGTTTAATAATTAATGCAATTGGGCCATTTTTGAAATCTTCATCTTTCTGAAAGGAGAATCTGTTCAGAACGTGATAAAAGAATATGCTACTCTGTTATAAATAAATAATCCCATCAGGTGGAGCTATATAGTGAATCTGGATATATATTGTGTGTGTGTGTGTGTGTGTGTGTGTATGTGTGTTGCCCTTTGAAGGCTATTGAGCTAGATGCTGCCACGGAGGTTAAAGGGATTGTCTACCTTCATTTCAAATTTTCAGGACTAATACAGCTATACTCACAAATAAAATAAATAATGTCAAAATATGTAAATGATCACCCACGTATTAAATAATCCAGTTAAAGTGCTGATTAATTGACTTTTAATGGCCTCTGAAGCTAGACAGAGACCGAAGCTCCTGAATGCTGACATCACTTAAATGCATCCGGTTGACCTGAAGTCTGTAGAGCCCATACAAAAACATGTAAACAAGTGTGAGCAAAGAATTATTCCAGAACAACATAACACAACTGTGTTGTTAAAATTACGTCAAGAATGACATACAACCATATCAGTTTGAGCTAGAAGGAGCCTGACAAGAGGAAGATGATTCAAAATGGCTCAGACATTATGATAGCTATGATATCAGGTATTTTTGTGATTATTGTTGTGGAATTTGTGGTTTCTGTTCTAATCATTACATATTTAAAACCTATTTTCTCAGGGTGAACCGTCCCTGTAAGTAGTTGTAACACATGACCATCTAGAGCCAGGCAAATATATAAAACATCATAAGTCATTCACTATTAGTAGCTGTAACACACGACCATCTGAAGCCAGGCAAATATATAAAACATCATAAGTCATTCACTATTAGTAGCTGTAACACACGACCATCTGAAGCCAGGCAAATATATAAAACATCATAAGTCATTCACTATTAGTAGCTGTAACACACGACCATCTGAAGCCAGGCAAATATATAAAACATCATAAGTCATTCACTATTAGTAGCTGTAACACACCACCATCTGAAGCCAGGCAAATATATAAAACATCATAAGTCATTCACTATTAGTAGCTGTAACACACGACCATCTAGAGCCGGCCAAACATTGCCTAAGACATCATAAGTCATTCATTATTAGTAGCTGTAACACCCCGACCATCTAAAAGCCGGCAAATATATAAACATCATAAGTCATTCACTGTTAGTAGCTGTAACACACCACCATCTAAAAGCCGGCCCAAATATTGAAAAGACATCATAAGTCTTTACATTAGTCTTAAACTTGTCCATTGAACCCAGGCAATATCCAAAAACACATAATATTAAACAAGATGAACAATCCCCAATAAAGCCAGGAAATATTGTCATGCTTCACTGTTATTAGTTAAAAATTGTAAGGAATTTTTAAAAGAACATTAATCATTGTTTTGTAGCTGTCACATCCCCTATGTAAGCCATGTAAAGAATCTCAATACTCATAAGTCTTAATCGGTTGTAAAAAGTTGGCCGGCAAATTATAAAACATCATAAGTCGTTCACTATTAGTAGCTGTAACACACGACCATCTAGAGCCAGGCAAATATATAAAACATCATAAGTCGTTCACTATTAGTAGCTGTAACACACGACCATCTGAAGCCAGGCAAATATATAAAACATCATAAGTCGTTCACTATTAGTAGCTGTAACACACGACCATCTGAAGCCAGGCAAATATATAAAACATCATGAGTCATTCACTATTAGTAGCTGTAACACACCACCATATGAAGCCAGGCAAATATATAAAGCATCATAAGTCATTCACTGTTAGTAGCTGTAACACACGACCATCTGAAGCCAGGCAAATATATAAAACATCATAAGTCATTCACTATTAGTAGCTGTAACACACGACCATCTGAAGACAGGCAAATATATAAAACATCATAAGTCGTTCACTATTAGTAGCTGTAACACACGACCATCTAGAGCCGGCCAAACATTGCCTAAGACATCATAAGTCATACATGTATGTCTTAAATCTTGTCTTCATTGATCATCGTATCCTAAACACATTTATACAACAACGATGACAATAACAATGAGTTGGACTATTGTCAGTGCTGCAGGTTATTAGTTATTGTAATATTTTTGATAGAACATTAATCATTGATGTCACCTGCTCACTTATCACTATGTAGACATGTCAGAATCTCAATATCTCGATGGTCTAATCGGTTGTACAGTTGGCCGCAGACACTTCTGGGTTCGAACCATGGCCAGGCTGTGTTTGAAGCATGTTTCATTTTCCCCTTCATTATGTTTTTAAGTACCTCCGACCATTTAACCTACCACGTGCACAAACATGGCCATAAAACATTAAAATATTATGGAAATCGACTTGTCTCTACTAATTACAAGATGGACCAGGGGATCTGTGTTTTAAAAACAACCATTTCATCAACTACAGGAATAAAATATTTGCGTACTGAAAGAACAAAACTTGTGAGAGAAATAAAACAGTCAGTAACGCTGAAATAAACATGTTATGTGTGAGAAATAAAGAAGTTGTGTATTTCTTTACTTACTCATTGAAGATCTTTTAAAAAAATAAGTTCTGAATGTCCAGTCAATGAAAACGTGGATCCGATTATAGAAAACTTCTGTGGGCTAGCGGTTAAGGATCTGTGCCAAGGTCACAGGTTTGATCCTAGCAAGAGGTCAAAACTTTTCCAGAGGATTAATTTCTCAGCTCACAACATCATGGGTGGATGACCATGTTAAATGGTGCTGCCGTCTCTACTGAATTATTAAAGTTAAAGACCCCCTGAGGATGTAAAACACTCTGGCAGTGACCACCCTCAAGGTATTTCAGCTCCATCTTTCCGTACTGCTTCCCTGTGAGTGGTGGGGGAGGACCTTTCTCAGCCGCTCTAATATAGAAGCTGTGCCGAATAAACGATAGTTTGGGGAGTCTCCCCGAAAAACAAAACAGACAAGCAAGAAAACTTCATCGATATTCTTGCCATATATCATAACCCGCATTAGGTTTGGAGTTTAAAATCAGCCTCCTGCTACCTGAATGTGAAAAGATACAGATAAAAGGAGACAACACTACGCTATCGACTATTTTGTAGGGCACATCCGTGGTTTAACTGGTAGCACGTTCAATCACAGGTCACTACCACCTAAGTTCGAATCTCGACGTGGGCATAGCTGAAGGGTGTTTCATTTTTGACTTCGCTTCATTAACTTTGGAGGTTGCTCGGCCCATTTAGCTTATGATGTGGACAAAGGTGGCTGTAAAACATCAGTCATCAATTTATTGACTATTTTGTCCTGCTTAATGACCCGCTTACTTACTGATCATGCTGAAAACAGTTTCTTTGAAGTTCTTTTTTAAAGTTTATTTTATATTTATATTAACTGTCCAGGTCAGTTTGTTTTAAAAACGTTTTGTTTAATATAGCTTTTGTTTACCAGTAGTTATATTTTGGATTATTGAACAGACCGAGTAACATGTATCCTGCCTAATTTGATTATGTTTGAACACTGTTTATGATTGTTGATGACACTGGTTATATTTGATGATAAATGATGATGATAAATTTGGAAAATTATGATGATGATGATGATGATGTTGATGGTGGTGGTGGTGATGATGTATGATGATAACCAAACATTATATGATTGACTTTTGTACTCATAGTTCATCGTATTGTTTGTGTGATTTCCAGGAATGACCTCCAGGAACCATCTGATGAGGCTTTGACTGTTGAACTTCGTCAACATCCACATTTTGAAGATTGTTAAACATCAATTTATCATAGCTGACATTCAGGACTTCGTCTTGTGATGATGTCTAATCTGATAATGCTACATCTCAGTGGTAAATCACTGTATTGCTGGTGTGTGTGTGTGTGTGTGTGTGTGTGTGTGAATACCTACTTAACTGCTGGCATTCATAATGGCTCATACACATGTATGAAACTGTGGCATGCAACATCAAAAATGTTTCTTTGGAGAAGTCTATTCTATTGAAGGAACTGTTATAATGAACATGAAAATGGTGTTTTTACACACAGACACACACACATGCACACACAGACACAAATACATTCTTCTACATACATTTAAGCTTTAAGTTGGTATCCTGCAGAAATTTCACAAATCTGATTTTACCAAAAGCACTTTTAATAACAGTATGTAGCACATTATGTCATTATGAGTCATCCTAGGTTTGTTATATTTGACATAAAGAGCCATTAAATGTTCATTAATTAACTAAATCTAATGCTATCTCAGGTAAACATTAAACCTGCTGTATTAGCATACGCCATCTTTATACACATTCCAATATTAAGTGCACACCTGCTGTTAAACAGAACTATTTTTCTTATGAAATTTTACCTTTGGATATTTCTGGGGCAATTGTGTGATTCATCGGCATTGTTTCAATGCGTATATATTTATTGTTTTAGATAAGTGAAATTATATTTCGTTAAGCTTTATATTGCATTGTTCTGAAGTTTTTTCCCCAATTTACTTATTGCTGAGTTAGTATTCTTTTAGTTAGAATGTTTTTATTGATAGTTCACACGATAAAGAAGTCACAGAAATATGTAATCGAATAAATGAATCATTTATCATGCTGATAAAACTTGGTAGTTGTAGGCTTCATAAAATCAGTATAAATTAGCACATATTTTATTCTTTTCTGTATAATATTTATACGATGACAAAGCAATAAGATTATAAAACAATATGTCTGTATCTACTTAGCAAGCTTATTTACCAAGAAAAGAATCGTAGTTAACGAATTGATTATTCTAAACAACATTTTGTGTGGAAGTTAATGCATCAATGATATTGTAATAGACTTTTTATCCGCAGTGAACTGGTCAACACGAATATTGATGTGTATTTAAAGAAATAATATTTAGCACGAATGTTATAACGTGACAACGATAAAGATCATGAGAGACGGTGATAAAATATGAACAATTAATAAAAGCGGCAACGAGATTTTTGCATTTCTTCATTGATTCATGTGTAAACCTGACATGATGAAGTGTGTCTCGTTCGTGCTGAAACAACGTTCACAAACTGCATGTTTTTATTTGAGTGTACAGTGCCTTCTCCTATGGTATAGAAAAATGGTTTCCACAATGGCACATTAACCTATATTTATATTACTTGATAGTTATACTGTAACAACATTGATATGCCGTAGTCATTTTATTACTCTGATGCTGTGGAGGATGCCCCCGTGGCCTAACTGGTAGCGCTGTTGGCCACAGATCTATAGCACCTGGATTCAAACCCCGACAGGGCTATATCAGAAGATTAACATAAGAGGTCGCTTGGCCCATTTGGCCTACCTTGTTCGCAAAAGTGGCCAAAAAACAGCAACATTTACTCTCATGCTATCGCCGACTGCACCAGTGCTGTCATGTTGGCGACTCTGTTTTCCAAAATGGCATCTCAGTTTCTACCCAAATTAGCAGACTGTTGGTTTTACATTATTTATTATTTTTTATGTAGTGTTTTATTCACCACCTAAGTCATCTCTGAATGCAAGATATTCTAATCAATTGAAGATAAACTCTCAGTCTTTACATTATATTTTAACACTTGTATGTAATCAATCTGATATTATTTCTCTGTAGCATCCAGTAGTTTTATGGTGTCGTTGTTGACAAAAATATTGCTTTATTCAGGTTTGTAAACAAACATGATACTGTATGCAGATTTATTTAGTCACATTTATATGCCACATTATGTAAAGGGAACAGTTAATTATTAGATCAGTAATATTTAAGCTGAAGTTATTATATTTAGTAATAAATGACAAATGTGTGACGAGAATTAACTTGTTATTAGCATCAATATTTTCATGTGACAGAGAAGGCATAATGAATTCATTATAAACATTAAATATAAATTATGGATATCAAGTAATATATTCCATACTCTCTCTGTGTGTGTCTGTGTGTGTGTGCAGAGCTTTAAACTTGGTTCATCACTGGATATCTTGGGCTTAACTGGCACCATTGAGAAGGTTGGATAACGACAAAGTAAATATATTTGCAGTTGGGGGGGGGGGGGTTTACACAGACAGAACCTTTATTTTACATTGATTAAATATCTGTAAACGGAGTATCGCAATCTCAAGAATTGTTTAGTATATAATTATCAAAATTAAATGTACAAGATTAGAAGTAATGTTTCTGTTCTGCTGCATTGACAAATTTATTATCTGGCTAAATATTATCGTGAACACAATCCAACTCCATTTCAACTTTTCACTAAAACGAATGGCTCCCTCTAGCGTTTAAATTTGAAATATTCAGTGGCGCCCCCTCTGGAATGTCTAATACAAATCGGTGTCTTTTTTTCAGTACCGAATGAAACAGCGTTACATTTGTAGTCCACCTCACTCCCACCATTAGTCTATATCTTGCCAAAGAACTGGCAATAGATCAGTACGAAATATTTGTTTGAAGTCATTAACCAAGTACCTACGTTTCTCCTCAATCAGTATTGTTATTTTACATTTTAAAAGTTATTTTTGTTAACATTTCCTTTTTTTAACTGACCCGATCCTCCCCTCTCTCTGTTATATTCGTTTATAGGCGTGTATGTATACACACACACCCCTCCTATCTTTCAAGTCAAGGTGCATAAACATGAGGTATATTTGTCGTCCTCAATCTATAGACATTCAGCCAGATATTGTCTAATCTGTAGCTATTCATTACTTCTTGTTATAGTCGTACCTTTGATATATATGTCCGTGATAAGCTTCGTGATTGATAAGAGCTCTGGCTCTAGCTCTTAGTAGCTTACCCATTTTCTCTCTCTGTGTGTGTATGTATGATCGCCTATATAACTACACGTCTGGCTAGTCGAAGGCTCTCTTTGATCTTCCATCGTTCATTGTTCCCCATTTCCTACCAGATGGAAATTTTGTTTTTCGTCGTGTCCCCAAAGGTGAATGGACCTCACCCAGTAAGCACCGGCGCGCTAAAAGGCCTGGTCACTTTACGTTCTTGACCCTGTGAGGCTGTTTTTACGTCGAGTTCTTTGTTAATCTGGTCTAAGAGCCGCTGCGAACATTCTGCCACAATAAGCCGCCGAGCGTTCGACGTCGTGTGTTCTATCCGCGTATTGTATTCGGTGTCACACACTTTGTCAAACGCTCGTCTTTGGTGAACTTCGTCCCCTTTCAGATGTTTTAATTCGTGCCTGGTTGGGTCTATTAAAATATGTATAATTTGGCTCAGTTGATATGTGTGATCGTGCGTGAATGTGTTTTGGGAGGTTTTCTCTGTCTGTTTCTCTCTCTCTCTCTCTCTCTATCTCTCTTTCTCTCTCTGTGTGTGTGTGTGTGTGTGTGTGCTAGCGCGCGCGGTGGGGCTGATTCAGAGAAGTAAAACCTATACATCCATAAACGTATACACCTGTAAATGGTTATTACGTTTAGGCTTCCAACTTTTCTCTATTTTGCGACAAACAGGTAAAAACAAACTCTTGAAAAATTACTTTAACTCCACTTACACGTATAAGATAGCCATTTGATGCCATAGTTTGAACTAAAACACAATTTCTCCCTAGGTGAAAGAAACCTTCCTATATATTCAAAACTTCGACACTAAAGATGCTGACATCAGCTTCATTCTGGATTCGAATGATAATCCTACTTTTGAAATCCTACGTCTCAGCCAGCATGAGACGTGACTTCTCTAATATTGTGTACCTTATGAATCATCCAGATTATGTACTCACGATTTGCGCATTTCTGTGGTTGTGTTATCTCCATTACCTCTGTAACACTCGCAGGCGCGCGAGCGCAGGTTCGTACGCATTTGTGAAGTTCGAAAAACGAATAATCTGTGTTTCATCAACTGAAGAGTCACCCAAGAGTAATATTAAAGAATAGATTTATTGATGTATAAATTTATGGATGCCTATTTTGGATGAATTATGTTTTTATGGATGTTTATCCCTTAGTGTTTGAACCACCCCATCATTCATTCATATATATATATATATATATATATATATATATATAACAGAGAGAGGGGGGGAGAGAACCAACATTTATCAGCTCACTGTTTGTCGTTCGAGTTCCTTTTGTATACTATCCCCATTCTATATTTACCATCGATTTTTCCATCAATTTCAATCCCACCCAATCGTCTGCTGGTGTAGTCTTACGCTGTTGTTCCTTATTAGGTTACAAAAGTTTAATCCGCAGAATACACACAAACATGCACACCCACCCACAGACAAATCTCAACTAGATATCAATCAACGCTTAGACCCCATCTAACGTAGAGTGTCAAAGTCCTTTATCACATCTCCAAACATCAGCTCGGCTCAGGCTACAAACAAACTTCCTACCAACAATTGCTGATTCGTAGTTCGCCTTTCTCTCGGACGTGTCCTCTAAAGCTGGCATCTGAAGTTGGAAGGAAGGAAGGAAGGACAACTGGCTGGTTCTGAAGAGGGGATGAGATGGCTGTGTTTTCGTGTCACTCCACCAATAGATGATATTGGCCTATAGCATCTCGAGCGACGGGGATTATGCTACTGGGCTCCGATGGCATTGAAGTCGCCCACCATTGCACATTAATGCACATGCCTGCACATAGGCAGATACGTACACACGACGGGGTCGCCTCTGTCCAGCGCGTGTTGTTTTAAGCTGCCATTTTTAGGAATATTAGCGCTGCGGTGACAATAATGGCGGTGTATCGGTTCAGTTCGGTGAATAAGCTAAGTGAGTATCGGGTGATGGGCTTCATTGTGGAACTTAATTACTTTTCTTCTCATTGAGGTCCGGTCCGGTCCGTTAGCTGGTTATCAATAAACGATTCTCATTTATTAACTAGTCACTCGTCCCAAGTCGACGGCCTCCTACCGGGTCGGGTCTACTGGGTCGGGTGTACTGAGTCGGGTGTACTGAGTCGGGTCTACTGAGTCGGGTCTAGATTTACTGGTTCGGGTCTACTGGGTCGGGTCTAATGTGAAGATTTTAATTATTTCTGACACTTCGCACATCTTAATTGAAGTGGCACCTAACTGGAGTAAGGCAATACAAAACTCTTCCCCCCCCCCTCTCTCTCTCTCTCTCTCTTCTACTCATATATATATATATATATATATATATATATATATAATTATCTAACCCATCTGGACATACTGGATATATATTTTTTTAAATAAATATTAACACTCAAAGGTGTCATCAAATAACTTGAATGTTCCCGTAACAAATATTTTTCTTTTAAAATAATAAACTGGTTATTAAACAAAAAGAAGAAAAGCTTTTTCAGATATAAGCTATTGTTTATATATAATAATTATTATTATTATTACATGATACTAGCCTTATAATTTTTAACTTCACAACGATTTATTTTCGTCACACATAAGCTTTTATTATGTCTTCACCTAATTGCCAAATTGTACTAAATAGTCTTTCCTAAAAATGTTTCCCAGCTAATATTCATCCAGTTCACCACGAAGCGGACAATTTCCCCCAGAGTCTATACGTGATCGTTTCCGTAAAATCCGAAATTAAACCGCTTTATGACTTCATCAGTCAGTCAGTCATCACCTAACAAACATTTTCTGTCAGCGGGAGCGCTGATAATGTCGCCGATTAAACGATCATCAGGCAACAAACTCGCCATCAAGTCGATGTCCAGCTAGTTTAGTACAGCGACTGCTAGGACCACATCAGCAATAGGTCCGCATCCGCTATAGGAACGCATAAGAAATAGGTCCCCATCAACTATAGGCCCACATCGGTTATAGCTCCACATCTCCTATAGGACCACATCGCTATGAGGCCCACATCAGCTATAGGACCACATCACCTATAGGACCCTCATCACCTATAGGACCACATCACCTATAGGTCCACATCACCTATAGAACCTCATCAGCTACGGGTCCACATCACCTATAGGTCCACATCACCTATTGGACCACATCAGCCATAGGACCACCATATGGAGACATTGTCGCCATAACCGGGACACGGGGGGGGGGTATTTTATGACACCAATAACAGGTCCGGGGTTATTGTCGTTTATTCTAAATGCGCTTCCTGTAATTATGAGCGGGCATTCAAGCCGCTGCCGATACTTACCCGGAGCAACGGGATTAAAGGTGTGAAAAGCCCATCTAAAGGTCATCACCCGACTGCGGGTACGTCCGCTAGGTGTCGGATGGGCAACACCTAGAATGAGTGGACCACACAGCTGAATAGGAGACAAAGTCGTTCTATTTACATTACTAATAGCGCTTTAATCGGATTTTAGTCTCGTTGTTCTATAGTTGTTCTAGGAGCACACACACGTCGTTTGGTTGTCAGGAAGATGTGACCGTGTAGAGGTCGTGCTGGGATATGGCCATTTGTACGTATGTTTATGGTGTGTGTGCGTGTGTGTGTGTGTGTGTTTGTGTGTTGACGTGCACGCACATAGGCATGTACTATTTTGATAAGGTGTTCTTGGTGGTGGCGAGGTACGGCTGTTCTGTCTCCACAGTCATACAAGAAACATCGAGAAGTCAAAGATTGTTATAAACCTCGGGGCATGTGTTTGTTTGTGCGTGGGTGTGCGTGTGTGGTGGGGGGTATATAACCAAAGAATAAATTGCAATTTTGCGATAATGTTCAACAGTTTGAAAGAAAAGAAAAAACCCCAAAATGATACAATTTGGATTTGTTTTTGAATGTCAACACAATGTAACAAGTCCATCTCATCTTATAAGGGAACCACAAGTCAATCGCAATAATTACTAGATAAATACGCTTTTAACACATCATTCCATCACAGATAGATTTTGTAGAAGGACTTCCAACTATTTTTGTAACTATTACACGTTACAGCTTGTTTTTTAGCGGATTGAAAGTTTAAGAAATTAATGGAAAGAGAAATGAAAGTTTCGAGTGGGATTAATTTACTTATATCCTTCGTGAAACAATAAGTCGTAGTAGTGGATATTTATTGTACGGTGTGTAATAATCGACTCCGTAACTTAAGACGTCTTCGTGTTTTCGGCGTAGTGAGTCTTTATAATATCTATCCTGACCATAATTAATCGTCTCTTTCACGGAGCGAGTTTCTCGAGTAAAGTCATCATCTAATCTTCTTCGAGGAATGTCATGAATCAAGTATTTGGTATTTGGGTCATCCTGCGGCTTATATCCGCCCCCGCCCCCCCCCCCCGTACTCGTTTGTGGGTCTTCAAACAGCTTTATGGTTGACGATGTTATGGAACCATCACACAGTCTCGAACAGGTTCGAAGTGAACTTGCTCTATTTAAAACGATAGTAATACACCGAATCGGCCATTTTGAGCAATTGTTGACTTCCATACGGATTTATCCCCCATAAAGGGTCTTAATATGCACACACACACACACACACACACGCACGCGCATAACCGTACATTTGTATGTAGCGGTGACCCTTCGTACATCACAATTTACTCTACCTATAAAGTATTCTATTAATTTGACATATAAAAGCTTACACAACGGTACCTTGTGCGATCTTAACCACAAATATGCTTCTTCACTCGCTTCTCGCACCCCCCCCCCCCTCTCTGTGTGTGTGTGTGTGTGTATGTGTGTGTGTTTTAGAACCACACACCAAAGGTTCTGATATCTGGCGGTTCTGTTGGCAATATTTTATTCACTTTATTTCTGTTATTGTATCCTGGTTATGACTAGTATCAAAATAGCCGATGGGTTCCCCGAGTGCACAAAATGTCGAACAAAATTAATAAACAGCTCAATATTGAGATATTTTGGGAAATTGATAATCAATATTTTGAAACGTCGACGAGTAAACAATTCTCGCCGGAGTCTATTATTGATGTGACGTCATATTGGGAGGATGGTGTTCTACGTCTGGATAGCTATCCAAATGTGGGGGGAGAGGATAGGCTGTAATGACTGGAGTTGGGGGCTGAGGGGACTTTACCGGATTGGGCGGGATCCGGAAGGATTACTGTTGTGTACAGTTTGTTTTGTGAACACTCGCTTATTGGTGGACTGGACTGTGGTACCCTGAGTTGTTGATGAATTGGACCGTTCCTGGAAAAGATTGGGTCTGTTCTACGTTTCGACCGATTGATGTTCCGACATCTCGATGTTCCGACAATCCAATGAGATGTGGTAGCCCTTTCATATAACAGAATGTCGAAATATTCAACCTTCGGAATAATGACAATATCCCGTTTGGTCTATTATGGACTGAACTATTGCTGGACTTAGCTGTTAGTGGACTGGATTGTTGATCGACTCGACTATTTTTGCACTGGGCTATAAACGTACTAGCCTATTAATGGTCTGGACCATTCATATAGACTGGGCCGGGGCAATGTTGTGTACTGACGTCATCAACATGTGTGTGTGTGTGTGTGTATGTGTGCTGTATAGATTTGCTCCGTTATGTGTGTAACGTCATCGCTTTCTGCGTGCCAACACTGAACATGGGTGGATAGTCTGCTGCATAATTAATTAGCCATGTGGCGACCAGGTCAAAGTGATCCGTGTAAACACCAACTTGTCACGACGCATCTATCCACAAAACACCTAATTTACGCAAAACTTGCAAGATATAAGTAATAGAATGACTAATAATGGCAAAAGTCATTTGTGTAAAATCATCTTGGGTTAAAAGCTATTGACCAGCATTGAATTACCTTAAGAGAACCACGAGTTACAAGGATGCTGCCATTGTCCATCTTGACCTTGTAGGTTTTAGTGGTAATAGATACCTGGAGACCGTATAGAACTGCTTAATAGTTTCCAGGATTATATCACACACATACACACGCACACACATATACGCGCGCGCGCCCGCACACACACACACACACACACACACACACACACACACACACACGCACGCACACACACACACAAACATTGACCCTGACTTGAGAGGGTACTAGTGGCTAGACCATGGGTTATTTAGGCTGTAATTTGTATAAGAAACCAATATAATGTTCTGGTGGTGGTCTGTTCTTGGCCAGCCATGGGTCAGTGAAGTCACCACACATAGCATAGGTTAATTACATAGCCGGCACTAGAGGTCTCCCTAATCGCCGCTATCCCAAGTCTGGCTTGATTGCTGGCAGCGATTTTACTTATTTAATGAGCCTTGCTCGTGTTCCGCGAGCTGGTTGTTAGTTGTCCTGGCAAGGAATGCTGCCTATTGTAAAGTGGACATTTGTCCAAGTGTGTTCCTGTCGACTACGTGTAATGCACAACGATTGTGTGCGCGTGTGTGTGTGTGCGCGCGCGTGTGTGTGTGTTTTAGCTGTGTATAATAAGGCACAGGGACAGAGAATTTCGAATCGGGAATTCAAACTGTGGACGATTCTTCAGGGCACCGAATCCAGAGTGGCGACTTTTCATGCTGAGACATGTGTAATATCTCATCAGTCAACACACATACTATTCGCCATACATACGCCTAAACATACAGATGTATAACACATACACACATATGAAATATACATACATCCATACAAACGCCCCCTCTCTCTCACAATATATATATATATATATATATATATATATATATATATTCAAAAAGAAGATAAAAACTAATCTTTTTGTTTCAGCTTTTCCTAGCTGAATATATTATGTATTTGGCTGTAAAGAATTATGTATTTTTAAAGATTTAAATCTGTTACATCCATATGAATTATTTATTGTCAAGTGCCTTAGAGTAACCTTCTTACAGGTTATATAGGACGCTATATAAATTTCGTATATTATTATTATTATTATTAATATATATATATATATATATATATATATATATATATAAGAGAGAGAGAGAGAGAGAGAGAGAGAGAAGGCCTGATTCGAACCGACAACCTGAAGGTTTGCATCCCAGCGCCATAAAAACTGTGCCATCAGAAAGGCCTTTGATTTTACTGGGTTTCTTGTTGTTTTGTCGGGGGGGGGGGGGGCGAATCATTAGACACGGATCAGGACCCCGGGATAAATAAGCACCAGACAGCCACCCAACCGATGACTAGAAATGTGCTCCTCGCGACAATATTCATGACATAATTAGGGAAGTGGGATTGGGGTCGTTGGCTGACTGAGGAGAGTGGCCACGGGGTCAACCAGTGACAGGTCAGATACCGATACGTTGTCGGCGTCCTTAGTAAAGATTCGTTGGCGACCGAGTCATTTGAAAGTGTGAAAAATTTATGTGGTCCTCGACTTGTAGAGATCATAATTCTATCATGTCTCCGCTATTACCAGCCAAAGACCGGCCGATTACATGCAGCAGTCACGTGGCATCAGGAGAGATACAGAGAGAGGGTGGGTGAAGAAAGGAGAGAGAGTGTGTGTGAGAGAGAGAGAGAGAGAGAGAGAGAGAGACAGACAGACAGTCAGACAGACAGACATACAGACAGACAGACAGACAGACATAGAGAAGGAGAGGGGATATATATATATATATATATATATATATATATATAGAGAGAGAGAGAGAGAGAGAGAGAGAGAGAGAGAGAGAGAGAGAGAGAGGAATTCGCCGAAACTGATCGTCATATTTCTGCAAGGCCAACGTTCAACTGACGCGTTCGACGTACAACGTAGATCTCAGACCTTGAGGACGTCTAGAAAACATCTGCTGCGGCCTGTCTCAGTATCCGGGTCTGAAGAAGTCGTCAAAACGTTTAGAATATATGAAAGATAAGCCTTCCGACCGGTTGACGGGTAATGATTAACTACCGAACACACTGGCCGGTTATTACATCTATTATCCGTCCAATAGTAATAGCGGTAGGGCTGGCTGTAGACGTCGGGCCGTCGGTCCGCCGCTGATTAAACGACCACTGCCCCCCCCCCCCAGCCGTCATAAAGGGTCGACTTATTTGTTAGGTGATCGATCTTACTCGATTACACCTCGATCCGTATGATGGACGGGAGAACTATCACCCGGCGTCGATCAGCTGACAAAACGCGAATCGCGGCCACGGCCTTGAGGAATACCTCGCGTTTAGAGTCAAACGCTCGTCGGCCTCAGTGCGGAATCCTTTCCCTTCAGTAGAAAGGACTTCGCACGTTCGCGGACGCCTTTCGCCGCCTTTCTCATTCGTATAAAGCGTCGTTTATTTATCTTCGTCTCGTAATGCGCACTTTAGTCGTCCGAGCATCAATCACGATGATCAAATTTCGACGTCGTTGAAAAATTTGACCCGCTCCCCGGCAGGGGGCAGCACTGGTCAATGGCGTGCCGGATGAATAGACCCGCTAACAGCCCCCCTCCCCACACACACACATACTACCCCGGACATCGGCTGGTGGGTGACCCGTTGGCAAGCGTTCCCAAAACAGTTACAGATTTATGAAAGCATAATTCACCGATAATATCGGATTCGTCCACCGAATGGCGTAACTGTACGCTAGGAGGCGCCCACATACCCCAGTCCGAGGCCATTGTTTAAACTTCTGCCTCGACCGAACCACCGGAGTTAGGTCACCGCCGAGCGATGACCTTAGAGGTTGGGGGTCAGCGTTCGTGGTCTCCGGCGGGACGACTCTGATGTATGGCTGACCCATCCGTCGGCCGCACCCCAGTCTCCTTTACCGACCCGACAGCGTGGTGTGATCGCCCGAGGGGCATACGCCGTGTATTAGTCTCGCCCGGAAAGTTTGTGGCCGCACTCGATCTCTGGAGTTTAAATAATTTTCTTCGCGGATTGCTCTTCTGTATGGGTCGGTGGCGGGTGGGGGGAGTTCGTCGGGGCTCGTCAATGAGCCGCGATCCAGTCGAGCTGTCTGCGCTCCATAAATCTGATACACGCTGCGACTGTGGCCGATGCGGAGACAGAGGAGCGACCTTTTGCTAGCCGACAGATAGATCACGGAAGTCGGGGCTCGACTTGTTTACGGCCAACCCCCGTTTACATCCCCTGACCCCGCGGGGTTCGCCCGCCGCTTTCGCCTACCGGTTTATACCGTCTGGAGAGACTAGGATCGCAGCCCGCAGAAACGAGCCCGCCCGCCCGGGCACCATTCGAGGTCGAAGCCGAAATTCCGGCGGACAATTGAAAGTATGAAATATCACGCGACGACAATGGATGAAATATCAGTCGCCGACAGAGCCCACCCCGCACTTTAGACGTCGCCTAATTAGGCACTTGAATATTTATGAATTGCAAAATTTACCCTCGATCGCCGCTGCCCCTATGCCGTGCCCCAACCGAACGAACTATACTGTCAATATATTAGCAGTGGTCCACGTAGACTTCGGTAATATCACCGAGTCCGTCGCGTCTTTGAATTGCGATAACACCCTGTCCCCCCCTCATCCTCCTCTAAACACACACGCACACGCACGCACACGCGCACACACGCACACGCACGCATACACACACACACACACACACCCTTTCTCGATCGGCCAATATTTGCTCGGTGAACTCCAGCTTCATAGCTCATTACACAGCGCCTAGGCAGGTCCCCTCCCCGTACCCCATTCACTAGATCTTGTCATTCGGTGGTCGTGAACTCTAGACACTCTTCTCCTCGTGTAGACCTTCGACGTGCTTTCGATAGCCTTCGCACTCGACCAAGTTCGGGGCTGTCGAAGCCGTTCTGTCGGCAGAAGTGGGTTTGTTCTTCGCCGGCCGAGAGCTCTGTTACCGAACAAGAAGGAAATACCTTGTCTACCGTGTTTACCGGACTTCTGTAGCTTTAGGGTCCACTCCTCCGACACAAAACATCACCCGGAGACACAATACGGCCTTCTTTTTATAGATCCTATAGTTGGCCCGGTATTGATCTCCGATGGGTACACTTAACTATGAGGATAATTGTTTTACGTATCTTTTTCGGAAAATGGCTGTTTTGGAGAAATGTTTACTACATCGGGATTTTAAAAAGTGAAACACTTCACCATGTGCTCTCTCTCTCTCTTCTATCTCTCTCTCTCTCTCTCTATATATATATATATATATATATATATTATATATATATATATGTGTATATATATATATATATATGTGTGTGTGTGTGTGTGTGTGTGTGTGTGTGTGTGTGTGTGTGTGTGTGTGTGTGTGTGTGTTTAATCTATGTGTGTGCGTCCGTGTTTAGTTTGGATTCTTCATCATAATGGACTCAGTCTACAAATAATTTTTTTATTCCGAGATGGGAAAAGAAATTGCAATTTATCTATCCCACTTAATTAACCAAACTAAGTATAAGTTATTGGCAAGCATATACCTAAGAACCTTGAATAAAACACCCAGACACACACAAACACACACATACACACACACACACGCAGAGAGAGAGAGTGTGTGTGTGTGTGTGTGCCTTGAGATATTACGTGTCCCCGTTTCACTACCTGATGAATATCGTACAGCTCAGATTCACGATAGGTTTTTTATTATCAAAACACCAAACGTTCACTTATAAATATTTCGATGTCGTTAACGTTGGTTTTGTTTACGATACGTTGATCAACGATAATTATTCGGTTTGTCCGCCAGGGGGCACACGAAGTCGGGCCAATCGGTAATTTTAACTCTAATTTAAGCTTGATCCTCGGGCTTCAAAGTGTAAACGCCCTACGACGTCAAAGGACGAGCGTATAATTGATCGGTGAGCGATAATTCGGGGCAGGGCATGCCTTCTGGCCGTTTGTGTTTTGATCCTCACTTCGTCGCGTTGACCTCACGCCGTGATGGGAAGATGCCGAGACGGGGAGCGTTCCTTTACATGCACTCTGGCGTGCCCATGCCGGAGTGGGTCGATGCTAGTGTACGGGCCAGCGCCGTACGGGCACGTTGCGCCATCGAGGCCCGGGCCAGTGCCCCCGGGGGCTGCTCGGTCTGGCGACGGTGGCACGTGGAGAGGCGACTCTCTGTTACAGTTAGCCAGAGAAGAGCAGATGTTCGGCTTTCTAGGAAGAATGCTCGGTCCGGGGCCGAGTCATTATCTCCTACCAGGTGTATGGTAATTTCGGCCTGACACGGGCAGGTAAACCCCACACCTTCGGCTGACGTCCGCAGACCCCCCCCCCCACACACACACACACAATCCACCCCATCCTCCACGCGCTGGGCTGGAGAGAGTATAACAGTTTTAGACAGAGATCGGACGATTGCGTGTAGCGTGAAGAAACGCAGATGGGCACGTGCCCCGCTACATCCAGTCAGTCCTCTCGACCAATCACGGCCGCCGACACAACGGCTGATGACGATGCATTTCGCGATAAGGACATCTGCGTTATGGTGTGTTTTGTTTGATTTGTCAACACCCCTACATCTCACACACATATACACACACCCCCTCTCTCCTCCCGTCCTCTCAGGTTTTTTAGCAACAGTTATCTCTGTAAAGTTGAGGATTTGTCTCAAGTCCATCTTCTCTCTCTCTCTCTCTCTCTCTCTACCGTATCAATCTATCTCTACTTTCATCTTGTTATATCTCTATATGTCTGTTTGTCTGTCTGTCCGTCCGTCCGTCCGTCCGTCCGTCTGCATATACGTATATCTCTAGGTATACACGTACGGATTGGTGAATGGTGGCATGTGTATATGTGCGCACGCCATGTATTGCTGAAACGCACTTGGTATACGGCTAATTAATCACCTTTTGCATTTCATTTGTACATAAATCCTATATACATACTACAATAAATATATATCTACATCTACCACACTACCAGTAAACCACAATCCTCATGTCATCATCATCATCATCATCGTCGTCGTCATCATCATCATCATCAGCAGCAGCATCATCATCATCATCATCATCATGTTCTTTTGCTCTATATTAATCAAATGTGATATGTTTCATGATGAAATCTTCGGAATAAAATTATCCATAAAGAAGTTATTGAAAATATATAAAAAAATTAATAAAACGCTATCAGTAATTATTGAGGAAGAACGAACTCCCATCGGGGAGGGGGGGGGGGTAGGTGAAGCTTGTCGGCTAATCTCGTATCAACTTAGGTAAAGGGAGATTGTAACAGGAGAAAAGACAATACCATCAAAGGCAAACAAACAAACAAACAAACAGACAAACAGACATACAGAAGAAAAAAATACCCAAAAATTGCATCCGATAAAAAAAACACCAATCCCGTCCCAGTGACCCCGGAGCCCTAGGAATCCTCTCTCCGTGCCATATTTACCCGTTGTTTGTCGGTGACAGATGTCTCTGACGTCAGCAGTCTTGTACAGTCAGTCGGGGTGGTGGGGGGTGGGGGAGGGGGAGTTGGGTGTTCCGTCCACCGAGAAACGCCTTTCGCGTGCATATATCTGACGCTCGTCTCGGTGAGTAATGCCTCGGCGAGATAGAGGGGCTTCCTCCCACTCGTCAAACTTGCCACACGGTGGCCCGACCCTGCAGCTCCCTTTGAGCCTTTGTTGGGCCGGTATTAGGGCGGCGTGCCTTTTTCTAGGACCGCGACTCGGGGCCGCCGTCGTCTCGGCATAGTCGGAGAAGCGAGTGTTTTAGGTTTTTTCTCGGTCGCCTGGTGACCCATGACTCGCCTTCGGCCCCGGGACCTCGGTAACTGGAGACGCCACGCGACACGCGCTGTTGTGTGTTTTGAAAAGACGAATTCGCTGGAAGGTTTTTTTACTCTTTTTTTTCTCTCCTCCTGCGTAGAGTTTTGTCTTGCAGTAAAATAACGACAGGTGTTTTGGCTTGTTTCACATTGAGAGAGAGTATATATATATATATATATATATATATATATATATATATGATTTTACCAAAAGGCACAGACACACGCAGATAGAACACGTCAGCCTCCGAGGGAAGAGACCCCAGACGCTCACTGTTCAGAAAAGACAAAAGCACAACACTTTCTCGGAGACGTCGGGCCACCAGACTGAATAATGTGCCCCCAGGGCCGCCCGTCTGATCTCTTAAGACCCTCGTCGCCATTCGCCGAGCCCCCGATCTGCCGCACGACGTTCGGGGCCCGGTGTTTTTTTAAGGCAGAATTACGGCATACCTTCGGCAGTGGCACGCGCCACTCTATAAGCTAATACGAACGGGGTTTAGCTGAAAACTGCGGCACCCGTAAACTAACTCTGGGTGTAATTTTGCAATTAAAATAGCTTGAAGCTGTTCTCTTGTTTGGGTCCGGGGATGCCTGTGTCAGGTTGCGGATGCACATATGCGCCATTCTGGTATTTCCGGTGCCGGGATCGGAGAGGCAAAGAATCTTTATCCTGCGAAACAGTCCGTAATGTTCTTTTTCACTTTCTCGGCTGGCTTTTAGTCTCACTACCGGGGGCGACTTCAATGCCGCGATCGTAATCTTTCGAGTGCTAAAATTCAAATTAATACCTGGCTTATTAAAAACACTGGATTGCAACAGACGCTCGAGGCGCCATACGGATGTCTGATAACTAGTGAAATGACTATTATACTTCTTGAAACGTGTTAAATATTTCGCGAAGGCTTTTGATTCCGATAGCTCATTGTTCGCCGGAAGATATTAGCCGTCATTGTTTATGTAAATTTCTCGAAATAATCTAGTTCAGATCATATCTGAAAATAGCTACGTGTGCATAATGAATGGTAATAATAAATTTTAGCCGTCCACATCCCACCCCCCTCCCCACCCCATTACCGAATCCCATTTCTTAATATGCGATTGGCAAAAGTGTGAATTCTTTTTTCGGTCATTCGTATACGAACTTATGAACTTTCGATGACCTAGAAATTCGTTCCCCGAGTATGTAACAATTTCGCCTTTATGACGTAATGCTTACTTTGATGTGTTAGGGTGATGTTCTGACCGTTATCTATATGACCGGGTTAGTCTCCCCGTGGCTGCGCTATTTATTTACGCTGAAATACGAGTCGAATATTTACACTTGGACTTCGAGCATAATTTTCGCGGAAACGCCGCGGCGTCGTCCCGGGCGCCGCGCTTGAAAGGCGATCGTATATCCTGTACATCTGAGCGCTGAGTGCGGGCATAAAACAACTCGGACAGATGCGATTCGATGGAGGACGCGAAACAAGGGTTAACAGACATTTGAACTTCGGATATTAGTGTCAAAAAATGAGTAGCCAATTCGTGTAATAAATAACTGATTTATCGCTCCGCTTACTCGCTTATCAGAACAGGAACGATCGAATTACAAAAGGACCGAATTATTATTGTTTAGCGACATGTCGACGAAAGGTTCAATAGTTTTGCAGCTCTACTGCATGGCCAAACTTAACCTTTGGCGACGCACACACACGCACGCACACAAATGCACACACACACACACACACACACACACACACACACACACACACACACACACACACACACACACACACACACACAGAGAGAGAGAGAGAGAGAGAGAGACATACACACATTTTACAATCGGTTAATGGCAATTAATCAGTTGAAATATTATTATATATGTCGTTCCCCGTTCATTTTAGATCCACTTTTTTATTCGCAACTTCTGGCCATTGACAGGACATTGCAGCTGCCTGTGTACTAAAGTAAATGTGCTATCAATGGCATTGTAAGAAATGATCACCTATGTAATTAAGAGGCGTAATGGAACCATTTAGTGGGTTCTCTCATTTTATTTTACGATCACGGCCGCACATTTACAAGGTCGTCGTTTCTATCGCGAGATGTGTTTATTTGAGAAAAGCAGCTGTTGCGTGCGCGGTATAATAAAAATTTGAAAGAAAAATATTGAAATTTCGTGGTACTCTAGAAAGTCTGACCTGGAAAAGGGTGAAGTACGCTGGCTTGCACCTGCCGTCTTGGTAATACGATCTCTCTCTCTCTCTCTCTCTCTCTCTCTCTCTCTCTCTCTGTGTGTGTTTTTTTTGTGTTAGCAGTATGAATTAAGGCACTGGCACAGAAAGTATTGAATTGTTAATTTTAGCTCTGGGCTGAATGCAGTGTAGCATGCTGAGACGTGCGTAATATCACCATTGTGTGTAGGCTATATGACCTGATGAATCGACCAGATGTTCTGTTCACGATTCGTGATTCTCTGTGCCAGTACCAAAATAAACGTGCACACGCATACAGATACACAAACACCCGCGCGCGCGCACACACACATACATACGTACTTACATTATACACGTGCGCAAACACACGCAGTTATATATATATATATACACACACACACACATATACATGCAAATGGCTAAGTAGGAACAAATCAGCACATCATTTTACTGTGTCACCTTGCTGATTTTAGAAAAGTGCGATAAACCTTTAGATATTGAGGAAGCGTTTGATTCTGTTTTCCTGTCCTGCGGTTAGCCACAAACATGTTAGATGTGCTAAAACAGCTGTCATTTATCTGACTAATGTTCCGGAATGATAGACGTTGATGTGGGTAATAATGGTCCTCTTTATTCCGTTATAGTGACGTCATATAATATATGGCTTTTATTTATAATGATTATTGTTGTTGTTGTTGTTGTTGTTGTTACTATCATTAGCATTGGTTTGTTTTGTTGTTGTGTTATTATTCTATTGCTACTGATGTAATGTAGGTCTTTGGGGGGGGGGTAGTCTATAGGTAGTCTAAATGAACCGAATGACCGTAAACAAAATAATGAAGCACCCTCAGAATGAACTATGTCGAGATTTGAACCCCGGTGTTACGTATCTGTGGCTAACCGCGCTACCAGTTAGGCCACGCAGAGGAGACCGCCCTATTGCCGTTGTTGTGTTGCCGTTGTCGTTGTTGTCGTTGTAGTTGCCATTAAACAAACAAAAATATTTTACGCCGGTCACCCATTTGCCGACCAACACGTCTACACGACGCTGCCCCCCTAACCCCCCCCCCCCCGTCTAGTCACAGGGCGACAGACGTCAAACTGTCCTATCGGCAATGTCCCACCTGATCGCTAAATAAAACAGCTTCCGGTCATGACGACCCTAACGATCCCTGGAAGTGACGGCTCGGGAGAGGTCGACGGGGACAAAACGGCAATAGGCCGCCCTATCTCTACTCCACGCCATATGATGATGATGTTTGGGGTTTTACGGCCACTTTTGCGCACATGGTATAAGCTAAGTGGGCCGAGCGACCTTCGAGGTAATGAAACAAAGTCAAAGATGAAACAGCCTTCGGATATGCCCAGGCCGAGATTCGAACACAGGTGGTACCTATCTGTGACCGAACACACCACCGTTAAAACCACGGAGGCGCCACAAACACGTCGCCGAACACCTGCCCGCCTTCTACACGAAACTTACCGATCCACAGCGGAAAGAAAACGCTCCCGGATCCCGATTGATAAAACGCCGTTTTGCCGACAGATGGCGCCCGTTTGGGACAGAGAGCATTATGGACGAAAGGCGGCACACAGGAGTTTATTTCTTAACCCTCGTATTTTACTCATAAAGTTTTAGACCATATTCTTCGGGTATCATTCGCCGCGTATATTACCGATCAGGTGAGATGAACGTTTTTGCGTCCATTGTGCGCGTGCGCGGTTCAGTGGGATTCGTTTTACAACTTTTAGGCAACACAACTCAATGATGTGTTCTTTACATAGCAGTAAAATGGGTTGTACTTGTTGGTAAGTCTTAAATCGTACAATAGTGCAATAAGGTACCGTCTGTCTGATAAATGTGATTGATGATTTAAAAACTATATATATATATATATATATATATATATATATATATATATGCAAGTCTTTCAGGTGAGAGCAGTTATGTGTGTGGGCAAGGTCAGTGTAATTTGGGTATGTTTTATGATCAGACAATGACTTACACATAAATTTTATGTGTTTTTTCTAAAAAACACAGTCGAGCTGTATGGTGTATATTCATTAGGTTTTTCACTAAGCATCCTGGAAAATAACATATCATTCAGGTTGAAGTGGCGAAACAGGTGAACTTTCCGTATTGGGTTTCACTTACAGCAACAGGTAAATTTTGCTCTAATTATGACATAGGTAAAAACGCAGCCACTTTTGTCTAAGAGACGAACAGGTGCAGCGGCGAAAAGGGCTTTGACAGGCCAACAAAACCCCAGACGCCCGAAAAAAATGGGTCGGCCTTTTTTTCTCGACTGGCCCCAAAATATGACCCCATTTAGATTTTTGGAGGACAATCACCCGCCACGAAGTAGGTAGGTCAAATGGTCAAATTGTATCAGTCAGACATTTTTTTTATAATCAGCAATAGACGAATATATTACTGTATAAAACTCGGATGCTACAATCCTGGATATATTCGGGGGGGGGGTCGGTGGACGGATGGCGGAGAAGGGGCACCTCCAATCAGTGATGACCAATTCTTTTCTAAACATAAATACAATCTTCGCCAAATTGCTGTCGCCCAATTGAGATGGGGAGGGGGGGGGGGAGGAGGGGGCGTCGGGCCGGAGGGCTATTATTACCGACGTAGATGACGTATTCGGCGACGACAGACATCTTGGCCCATTTGTCGGCGCCTGGATCCACCTCGCTCGCACTGAGCCACCTGTCCGCCATCTGTCGGCCGAGCGATTCTATCCAGGATTCAGCTGTCCCGCCCGGGCCCGTCTCAGCCAGCTGCACCCAGCAGCTGGTTTCGGGCTGACGTAATGACGTCAACAATACCCAGTTGGGTATATCTAGTTATAGATCGTTAACTGATATGTATACAAGTTATCAGATAATTGGACATTAAAAAATTGACAGACAACAGAAAATACACAAATAACATACATCTAGACCTTTGAAAGAAGTTATAATTGTACATAAATATATAGCTCTTGCTAATAAGGTCGTTTATTAAATATATTACTACTACTACTAATATAACTACTACTACTACTAATGATGATGATGATGATGATGATGATGATGATATTATTATTATTATTATTATTATTATTATTATTATTATTATCTTCGTCGTCGTCCTTCTCCTCTTCATCATCATCATCATCATCATCATCATCATCATCATCATCATCATCATCATCATCATCATCATCCTACTACTACTACTAGTCCATGTTTTAAACAAGTTCTTCCATACTCTACTCGATAGCTTACTCATATCATATTTAATATATAACGATATCTATGACGTTGTCATATTGTTATCTAGCGCTGCAGATGTCGGCTTTCATCACTCAGACCAGAGATAAGATGGTAACTTAAGACATCACAGATCAGCTGACAACGAACCCTTTTAAAACCAATCGGCTGACGAGTGATAGTCGCTGCCTCTGCCGAATCAATTAATGCTGAAGGTCGCATTGAAGTCACCCTTTTTAAATGACGCTTTAAATGTGTAAGCCAGGGTAACTGATATGCCTTCCTACTGAAAACATGAGAATAGGGATGACATTAATTCAAGTAATATAGCTATTAGCTATTAGACACATTTAGTTATCTTTGTTGACGTTACAATAATTCGATGTATTTCTTCACTATTAAGGTAATTTAACGCTTATTTTAAGAGTTGCCGATGAAACGCATTTTGCCTGTGCATTGGATATACATACCGGGTAGTTTTTGCTGAAAACTAATTTAGATGAGGATGAATTTGAGTGCTTGGTGAGTGAGTGAGTGTGTGTGTGTGTGTGTGTGGTGAGTAAGTGTGAGAAGTGATGAGGGAGTGAATGTATGTGTGTGCATGCAAACATACATAATGTATACATACATACATACATACATACATACATACATACATACATACATACATACATACATACATACATATATATATGTACACAAACTTATATTCATATATACATGTACAGATAAACCTATGTGTGTGCATGCAACATACATAATATAATACATACATACATACATATGCATACATACATACATACATACATACATACATACATACATACATACATACATACTATACATATATGTACACAAACTTATATTCATATATATATGTACAAAAACCTATGTTGTGTATCAGCATACATTCATATATACATACATACATACATACATACATACATACATACATACATATATGTACACAAACTTATATTCATACATGCATGTACAGATAAACCTATTTTCTACAAGAACTCTTCCCTACCACCCCCCACCCCCCCATTCTGATTGATTCACCACCTCAAGCCATACATCTGTGTCACCCAAATTATGTAGATTAAGACTATCCAAGTCGGCCACGGCATCCTTAATAAGTGCCCCGACACAGCACATCCCTTGAAACGTGCGTACACCTACCTACATATCGAACGATTACATCTGAACTCATGTCCTTCCAACAGTTGCTTCTCAACTACGAAGCCCTTTAACTTAGACAATGGGGGCTTGTTATAATGAGAGCGTTCGACACAATTGACGGACACCCACAGTTCGGAACAATGTCCATTTCTTTGCCAGCTATCCTCGCAGAGCCATTAGACATTTCCTCTTCCGTCCCATTCCCTCGGGCATTCGGCTCTATCCCTAAATTATCGGCTTGTTCATACCAAGGGTTTATAGGACACACATGTCGGATGGGGGGGGGTGATTGGGACGGGTACCACCTCAAGAGAGTTGGCCTAATCAATATTCTGAATATTTAATTGCTCGGCATGTTTGTCAGATATCGTGTGGTATGGAGGCGACAAGTTTTGTGGGCACTAACGATTACACACCTGTCATGTTGCGGAATCTCTCTCACACATACACACACACTCGTGTGCAGGGATGAGCACCTGCGTGTGTGTGTGTGTGTGTTGTCTGTCTGTCTGTCTGTCTGTCTGTCTGTCTGTCTGTCTGTCTGTCTGTCTGTCTGTCTGTCTGTCTGTCTGTCTGTCTGTCTGTCTGTCTGTCTGTCTTAATTTAGTCGTGCGAATAAAGCCCAGTATACCCATTACACATCTGTGACATGGCAGCTTGTCCATCCAGGTATGAATCAGAGCCCATCATACACATCATCATCATCATCATCATCATCATCTACAACACTATTTGCCCATCTTAGTCCACTCATCTGTAAAATAATACCACACCTGTAATATCCACATGTTAATTATTACCACACGAATACCAAATCATTATGACAACTTTGGTGTTTATCAGATCAGGTAGAGTGCACAATAGCAAGTCACTAAATAATAGTTAATATTTGTCAGTGTAAAGATCAATTTTGATTACATTCTGATTTAAACATTTAAAACGTAATATCACGGAGTCGACCCAATCAATCAATCACCGATTTCACCCGAGAACAACAAATCCTGTGATGAAATGTTAATTATAAATTAATAGCGTTGAGAGCTGGTAGTCATTAAAATATACTGACTAACTGCTGGCTATAAATCTGTCCGACCTTTCTCAAGTATTATTTTATAATATTGGCCATAAATGTGTTAGAATACCAGAAAACGCTCCTTAGAAGGACGTGTAGACGAATACCTGTTGTGATGTTGTCCTTACGAACATCAGGTAAGAATAAAGTGTTATCGTGTTTTATGTAAACAACATCTGGGGATGTTGTTGTCACGATGTGTTCTTGAAAGGAAGATGGGAGACGAAAATAAATGGGCTGAATGTAATATTATATTTGTGTTTACCGCGACTTTGACTGTATTACTAGGTGTTTGTATGTGTTTGTTTTGTGTGTGTGTGTGCGTACGTGCATGCATGCGTGCGTGCGTGCATTCTGGGGTATTGAGGTCAGACTGAAGATGAGTAAAATGACTGACTCACTCACTCACTGATTGGCTGTATGTCTGAATGGCTGGCTAGTTAACTGAGTGACTGGTTGACTGACTGGTTAATTAATCGACTAACTGACTGACTGACTGACTGACTGACTGACTGACTGACTGACTGACTGACTCACTCACTCACTCACTCACTCACTCACTCACTCACTCAGGGGACTGCCTAATTGACTGACTCACTCACTCACAGACTGAATGACTCATTTTTCCCGGCCTCCCCGAGCAAATCCCCATTCCCTTCAAAGACCAGTTATGCTGTTCCGTCATTTAGCCCTACCCCCTCATCCAATTTATTATATAATTGCCGCCTACCGTCTTGGCGTCGTCGAAATCTACAAAGACCACGTGACCTTCACGTCCATCAACCCCCCCTCAAAAGAAAAACAACACAACTGCAGCCAAGAAACAATCCAAATAAACGAGGCAAACCCCATAATTTCTGACTATAAATCCATGCCATAACTCCCATTGATATGACCGTCGTAAAGTCATTAACGGCGGGCTTTTTCACCCATCATACTGACCACATCGGGGGGCGGACGGACGAACAGGAAGGAGATTGCGCCATCTTCCTGAACAGATCTTATCATCATGGTCGGTTTACAGCGGGCCCGACGTATCGGCGTATTGCTAATTAGATTGAAGCTCGGCCCGGCAATGGCCCGACGTCGAGCCGCTCTTCCTGTAATTTGGGGGACATTCGAGAAACGGCCACAAAACTGCGGCCGGGAAGCGGCAGCGGTGGCCGTGACCTTCAGCCAGGTGCCTTTATTTAGTATGGCCCGTCAATGGATGTGAAGACGAAGGTTTTGGTCGTCGCATGTTTTGATCAACTTTAATTGATTGTCATTTCCTGTCCGGCAAACGACTGACTTCAGAAGTAACTCGGTGAAGCGGAACGGAACTTTACTAAAGAGGCCGCGTGTGAAGATTACTGTTACAGGAGGATAATACAATTACTACTGTTACTACTTTTACTACTATTAATACTACTTATAGTACTAATGTTAGTAGTACTACTACTACTACTACTAATAATAATAATACTGCCACTACTACTACTACTACTAATAATAATAGTAATACTGCCACTACTACTACTACTACTATTAGAAATAAAACTAAAATTCAGCTCTTAATATTACGCAATATTCATCGTCATTCTTCCTAGTCACAGCTTGGTGTTATGCGTGTTTACGTTTCTATAACAACGAGTTTAACTAATTACACACCAAATCTAGCCTTATCAGTCTAATGACCTTTGATCTTTGGCTGACCTTCCTGTACAGTCGGATACCATCACACCACCTCCCCAGGAGTATTCTTTTTAATGGTTGCCTAGTTTCAGACACAGGTAATCCCTCAGTAAGCGATTGCCGTTCGTACAAATACCAAGAGCTACGATGAGGGAGGACATCGGTAGGTCAACAGTAATCCGACGGTTGCGAATGAAGAACCTTTTATGTTTTAGTCCCATCTGATAGCCGTGGGTTACCGTTTATTTGTTCTCTCAATCACTCGATCCGTCTATCTATCGCTCACAGTTCAGATATTCCCCTTCCTCCTTATTCGTCACTGACTGACTGACTGACTGACTGACTGATTGACTGACTGACTGATGACTGACTGACTGACTGACTGACTCACTACACTCACTCACTCACTCACTCACTCACTCACCGTTGGTTTTTACCATTTTTCTTGTTTGACAATCTTCTTGTAAAGACTGTTTTCAATGGATTTCCGTTCACTAACCCACACAATCAGACCCCCCTCACACCCCCGTGTCTTCCTCCACGTCTAAAGGCATCCCCTCGCCTTAACGTCGATAGCGCCACATGTCATGTCGTGAAAATGAGCTAATACACTTGGCCCAAATACCACACTGTCTGCTTCTTACAGCAAAAACATGGCTCGAGTGTGCTCCACCAAACTGGGACAGACAGTGCTCTGTGTCAAAGGCTTTAGAGAAATAAGAGTGGACAGTGTCTAGGCTCTGTCTAGATCACTCGGACTAGTCTGGCTATAGTGTGTGTGTGTGTGGGGGGGGGGGGTTACTCCGTGTTAAATGTCTCTAGTTATTTTTATAGGATTATATTAATCTATGTATGCGTTTATCTATCTATCTATCTATCTATCTATCTATCTATCTATCTATCTATCTATCTATCTATCTATCTATCTATCTATCTATCTATACTATCTATCTATCTATCTATATTTACATGAACACACACACACACGCACGCGCGCGCGCACACACACACACACACTCAAGTATTGCATGGTGTCATAAAATCAAAATCAACGATATGTGGAATTATACAGTAACTGAAATCCAAACGATTTTACGCCAGTTTCATCGGGAAAAGTAATGATGACGCAATTACCTATGATTACATTGATTTATCCCCACCTCGTTAAAACAATCATTATCATGATGAAACAATATACAGCATATAGATATGTGACATCTGCCTGATTGAGATATAATTATAGTTGTATATAGAGAGACATAAACAGGTGTAGAACTAAACATAATTATACGCATATATATATATATATATATATATATATATATGTATTGTATGGATGGCTCATTATTTATTGTGTCATTATGATGACATGGACACACCTGTGTCAGCAGTGTCAAATCACAGTGAAGCCGCTGGCATGTGACATTGTCTGTTATCTTGCTTAGGTACCCAGCGAGTCATAAATACATATTTCCCGGATGTCATTTACCCGCAGAGAGATTTGTAAGACGACTACAATATCATCTAAAACAACTAATTTGGGAGACGAATTATTGTATTCATTTTAAAATTAGTGATCATGCGTTGATTAAATAATGGTAGCTAATCATAAAATTGGTCTTTGATGTTTATATTACGATTAAACAAACTCTGGTATATCTGTGTGCGTGCGTGCGTGCGTGTGCGTGCGCGTGCGTGCGTGCGTGCGTGTGTATTTCTCAATACTTGACTTTCAGTGGACATTCAACAAGTGACAATTTTCAATATAATCCACCATTGTTAATCACTGCTTTGCCAGTATACAGCGCATACGGTATACGATATACGGTATACGGTATACGGTATAGCACAACATCCACTCAAACTAATGACGTTATAAAAGTGCGCCAGGCATAAACACCCGGTTATAAAAAATAATTCAAGAAAGGTGTGCCCGAATAAGCCGTCATAATTCTATTAAACACAATTGATAACAGTTTTATTCTGATGGCAGTTCGTCTAGAGATGTTGACTTCCCGATTTTTTTTGGGTCTAGTTTTATCGTCGACTGAGGCCCAGGGATGCCGGGTCGGACGGACGAGTTGTCGTCTTTCAGCCGAATCGTCTCCTTCGGGTGCTAACGCGAAACAGCGTCGGCGACTTCAACCGCTCACGGTCTGGTCCGACCGCATGGTGTCTGACCGAATAAGAAGGCCGACAACCTACTTCTTCGTCTTCTGTTAACTGGATAAGAGAATTGACGACCACGAGAGAGTGTGGATGTTTGCCGTAAACGGTTTAAAGATTCTACTTTCGGCGATATGCCGCGATGAGCACGTGGTCGCCGCTGACGGCTAACATATGGCGTCTGTCAGCGGACATTGTTAAACTTTGTTATCTGATGGTAAAAAGTTTAACTCCAAAAGCGGGCAGCGCTCTCCGCATAATAAGTTACCTAGAGCAAAGCATCTGCCGCACCACAACCATAAGGTCACAATGCGCCACAGCATATATATATATATATATATATATATATATATATATAATATATATATTGTAACATATACACATACACGGATACATACGCACATATACAAAACACAGATATATATACATATATACGTACACATGTGTACCATATAGATACATACATACTATATCATGGCAACTGTTTATTATAGATTTGGTTCGATTATCAGAATTATAACACTTCGAGATAACCATCTCTTTTCTCTATTATCAAAAGCGGAATGATTCGAATTATAAGAAGGTCCCCGGCTAATATCTGACGACTAATTTCGACCGTCGACGTAGCTGGCGGCCCTCTCCATATTCGATAGCCATCGGATAATTATGAAGAACTATTTTTCAGCCAACTGCGCCGGCCGACAGATTGATGCGTGGACGTTGAAGCTACGTCGGTCGGTACGACGGGGCCACATTAAAGACCGAGCCCGGCAGGGACCGGGGGGCCCATTGAGGGTCACCGACCCGTGAAGCCGTCTACGTGTGTCAGTCTCGTGTAAGTTGACTAAACGTCGATCTTCGGGCAACGAATATAAACGAGAACGCGATGAAGGTCAGAGGTCGACACTAGATAACGCCACTAATCGATGCCGAGGCGGGGAGAGGGGGAGAGGAGAGAGCGAGGACGTTTGTCCTTTCGGGCTTCGCGTTCCGGAACGCGGTACTGTCCCGAACGCCCGACGCCCGGAAGTTTGTTCGGCGTTAATGAAAGTGTTACGCCCGTGCGATCGGTTCACAATAAAACGTGGAACTAAAACCCCAACAACAAAGAACCATTCAGTGGTTCTTGCGGTGTTTAATTACGCTGAGTAACAGTGGACAATGTCTCGTTTTGGGATAGTTTCCAGTTTGAAAAATACGTCATCTCGAATTTAATACAATAATTGAACTGTAGATGAGCAACTGTTTTGGTTATTATTCTCGAATTTCGACGGCAACAGTTGAGGCTGTATTCCGGGTAGAACCTTCTGGGTTTCTCGATCTAAAAAGGCCTTTGCATCAGTTCGCCGTAGAAACAGAGGGCTTTTATTCGAGCGAAATTCGTCATAATTATTAAAGAATTTCGTCACCGACTAGTTCGTATCACTAGTCGTGCGGCCACAATGCATCGGCCTGTCTATAAATCAAGTGGAGGTATGTTAAATATACGCTTACCTCGAACTAATAAATGCTTAGCACATGTATAAATGTGGAACAATCGTGCTGACGGTAGTCAGTACGAAACAGTTATAGTTCGTCGACCTCGTTATTTGCGTGTGACATAAATAATCGGTGTACTAGTTGATTTTTGTTTGTAGAGTTGGAACCGAACGTACAAGTTATGGCTGTACCAACACCCACAGAAGAAGTACTGCTTGAAAAGGGTACGGATCACAACCTGGATTGCGATGGAAACGGCCACATCAACAATCCATGAACGCCCGCGAAAGAAAAGCGTTTTCTTAAAAGCTAACTAACTCGAAGTGAGCTAAATTCGTGTCTAATAAAAAAAGAAAATTAAACCAGCGGAAATATCTGGAAGCGATATTTTACGAGTAACCGAGCAATTGTTATAAGTGGTTTGTTATTTTATACAACAGTTAATGATAGAGTATTGCGAGATAAGACTTTCTGGAAAAGACTGATAAAAAAAAGGTGATGTTTATTTTTATTTTTGGGTGGGGGTGCTTTTTTCCAGGTAACACAATGGCGATCTTTGATTGAAATGTTAACATGATGTTGTGATGTATAATTTACATTGATGTGATGTCAGGAGAGCATTTTCTATGCGATTAATTTATCTTCGATTATCTGATAATGTTCGGATTGATCAATGATAAAAATGGTTAGAATGTTTTATTAAGTGACTACAATAAGGTATTGTTTAAATCTTTTTTTTATTATATATATATATATATATATATATATATATATATATATATATAATTATGATGAATGTGTTTTATGCCCACTTTTGTGCACATGGTAGGCTAAATGGGAAGACAACCTTCAGATATGTCCATGCCGAAGGTTCGAACTCAGGTGGTAGTGATTTGTGTTCCAACGCGCTACCAGTTAGACCACGGAGGCGTTTATATATATATATATATATATATATATATATATATATATATATAATATTAACAGATTTCAAAATGTGCCAGTACCTGTGTATGTGCGTTTTTGTAATGTGGAATAAGGCACTAGAACAGAGAATCTCGAATCGTGAATTTAAACTCTAGGCGATTCATCAAGGGACTGAATCCATAACGGCGAGACATGGGCATGCGTGCGTGTGTACACGGGTATGAGCACATGTGTGTGGCTTCTATAGGTCCATACACACACGCGCGCGCACACAGAGAGAGAGAGAGAGAGAGAGAGAGACAACACACACACACACACAGAGAGAGAGAGAGAGAGAGAGAGACACACACACACACAAACACACACACACACACACGACACAAAACTAACAAAAAACCTTTTAACTACAAACAAAGCGACATATCATACAAATTAACGACGTAAACTGTAACTAAGTCATTTGTCAGATACGATCTTCAGCGAACCAAAAACATAAATAAAAACTACCCGTAGATAAAAAACGCTGCTTATTACGCCGAAATTATTGTTAGCCTTCTGCCAAAAAAAAAAATGGAATCTTCCAACATATCTGCCACATTAAAACAAACCGAAAATATGATTGTTCCGCCGAGTCGTGTTCTTGAAATACCCCCAGAAAATATGCAAGTCCTCGCAAACGCCCTCAGTAGTAACTATCTGTCGAAGTCAACACGATCAGATATCTGCGCCAAGTTTATGCGCAGATACACCCCCGCAGCCCCCCGTTTTGCATACGACTTATTAGAATTTCGCCTCGTTCTTCCGAACCCTCTGAAGGTAGACTTACTCAGCGTTGAAATTCTGTTGTGATAATTTGCCGACGACGGCTGACTGACATCTGTCGATTTGTACATCTGGTTTAAGATTTCAGCGGTTCCCCGGTCTCTCCGCTACCGCTGCTAAATGAGGAACCCCTTCTCGACAACCGATCCTTGCCAGTCTTTGTCACGAGGCCGGCCGAGGAATGCACTTATCGTCCCAAAAAATCGCTCTCCGGCCTTCGCCGAGCCATAACATCGTCTTGGGCAATCTGATTCGTTTTGTTATTGCGGAATATTGTCCTATAAAATATGTCTGTTACGTCGTACAATGGTCACTTTTGAAATAGGCGCTTTTATTGTAAATATAAAGAAGTATTCCGCCCATCTGAGGGCAAACAACTGCAGCGTAACTGTTATCTCTTCAGTGACATATGGCGCAGTGTGACAACACCGAGTTTATGCAAATACGCTGTCGAACATTTGACAGCATTCACATCTCTCTGTCTCTCTCTCTCTCTCTCTAACTCTCTCGCTCTTTCTAGCTTAAGCGCTCCCTTCCTCTCTCACCGAACCACCCCCTCTCTGGATCGCCCCGCTCTTTGGATCTCACCCTCCCCCCCTCTCTCGCTCTTCTCTCTCACCGAGCCTCCTTCTCTCCGCCTATCCGTCTCCGTGGTGTCGGCCCGGTTTCCCGAAAAATCTCTTTCACGTAGTACCGGATTTCCGAAATGCCGGGAATTTCAAAGGTCCGACTATCCGACATCACTGTCCCTTTTTCCTCCCCGACCAACATAATCAACCAATCAAGTGACTCTGCTCTTCTTTAAGCGGCCCTTAGCGCATGTTTTGGTATTTCATGTTTTGATATTTAATTAGATCATGTTTTTATCTTAGAAGTGGATTATATTTCCGGTTTCCCGAAAGTACCGAATGTACCGAAATAAACCAATCTCACCGACACCGGGTTACCGAAACTAGATTTCTGAGTCTGTTCTCTAGTTTCGGATACCTGGTCCATATACGGTCTGTCTGTCTGTCTGTCTGTCTGTCTGTCTGTCTGTCTGTCTGTCTGTCTGTCTGTCTGTCTGTCTGTCTGTCTGTCTGATGACAACGACGATAATAATAATAATAATAATATACTGCCCATACCAATTTTCCTGGGTCTAACAGTAGCGTGTTGGATCACAGATCACTACCACCTGTGTTCGAATCTCGGCGTGGGCATATCTGAAGGGTGTTTCATCTTTGACTTCGCTTCATTACGTTTGGAGGTCGCTCGGCCCATTTAGCTTACCATGTGTACAAAAGTGGCCGTAAATCATCATCACCAAATAACCAGACGTATGTTTTACAGCCACTAACCCTACCGACTGATATCATAGTCATCAAAGGGGATAGTATACAATATTAAACGACGTTCTGCTATAATCCACTCTTACTTAAATCTGTTAGAATTTACATCGCCACAAAACGACATAATCAAAGATCAAACGGACGGCGCTTAGTAATTAATTAGATGATTGTTTCCTGTAAATCGACACAACTCGACGCGCCTATTAAAACATCTCCACACACAAACACACACATCGAGTCGAAAGCTCTGTTAAGTCACATTAAAACAAGGACAAATGAATATAATGAACATCTTTACAACCTCTGGTCCAACTTCGGCTGAAAGCTGCTTGTTGCCAATTAGTATCAAAATCGAGCCAAATGTTCGACCTCCCTTCTATCACTCGGCTTACGGGCTAATACTTGGGAGGCTTAATTGCGAGTAACCCAATTAAGGACAGGAGCAGGGACGGCTCTTCTAAAGGTATGAATTATTCTAAAGAGAGCCACACTCCGGGATACTCGATCGGTATCGGATGGTATCTGTACCAAATACCAGATTGTGGTTGCTGTTCAGTTTAAACATATGGTCCATTTCCGCGGCTAGGTCGATGTATCCTGATGATTAAGGGCAGGTTTTAATTGGTTTCTGGTCGTGTTCGAAACGCTGGCAACGAGCCCCCGGGGCAGGACGAGAAGGACGTTGGGTTCGCAATTAATGTGATGCCCCCGGGGTGGGTTCGGATAAAGTGGTCGACGTCTGTTGTTTCAAGACGGCATTTCTTTAGTATTTGTTAAACGTGAGCCAGGAATGAATATGAAATGCGATGTAAACTCCCCCCCCTTCAGCCACCCCACCCGCCCCTTACATAATATAATTGTTGGGATTATGTTTTGTAACCAGATTACTATCTGAATTACTGCATGACTTTATATTTTGTAGACAAAAACAAATTAGTTCATATGGAACTTGCCAAACTATGCCAGGAACGAACAGACCAGGGACCGTCTCAATGGCCTATTATATTAGAGGTTGGTCGTTGTGCGCTGGGGGGGGGAGGGGGCGTACAGCCGTTACAGCGGTAACTGGTAAGGTTTTGTCTGCTGTGTATGGCATCTAATGAAAATTCTAAATTTGTTTAGAATTAGTCCCCGAGGTGAAGCAGTAAATTACAGACCATTTCCGACTCCCTTATTTCAGGTTGCTAACCCACGTAAAGTAACAGCCATTTCTATTGAGAAATCTCTCTCTCCGGTATCATTGCTGAAGACTCCAACGCGTTAGGGTCTCGTATTCGTCAGGTGGCAGCACCAGTTTATTTCTCTTTCGACCACCGCAACCTACCAACCAGCCACTTAGACGGTCAGAGACACAGGAAATACTAGTTTATACAAGAACAATAATGCTTTCGAATGAAGCATTCTTAACTGAATCTGCGAAACGTTATATTAGATGGCTTGCCATCAATTAAAGACATTTTGCGTGATTCGTTAATAACACACGGATCGATTCATATGTAAATCAGAACGCTATCACATTTGAGATGTATGATATAATTCCAAACCATCTTCCTCGGCATTTAAATATCTTAACCGCATTTAAATATCTTAACCTCCTTACTACTACTTTGTTTGGCCAGTAGATGACACCCAGGGCTCTCTACTCGAAATTTCAACAACTACTTAGTTATTTCGTATATGCAGCGCACTTGGGGAATTTGCCCGATTTACATCTGGGGAAAAATGGGCAAACAACTGTCAGACGACATCTGGGGTCATCGTGATTTCAGCGTCCGTGTCACAATGGCAGGCGGCCGACTGGCCGGCCAACCTTATCTTCGCATCTTAGCGCGTTCATCCCGAAATTCACCTGTCCACTTCGGAGACGACACACATCAAACACGGACGGCACAATGGCAACGAACGTGTGCCACCTAGGAAGAGGCCACAGTGTAAACACAGTGTCGTCTTCAAAGATCTCGAAGAAATTAACCAGAGAAATTGTAAACATCGCGAAGTCGCGATAGATTATTCCGAAACGAAGGGCGTACAATCGGCCGGCAGATTCGAGCGTTCGAGTCAGTCGGCCCACCGGGGGTGAGAGGCGCACCGACGGGGGGGAGGGGGGTGGGGGGTTAGCTTCCTTTGAGCCGAGAATTAACCGAAGTGCGCCTCTCTCTTTCGGGCTAGGAAAACAGTATGTCCCGAACAATAGCGGCCCCGAAACGACGGCCGAAGCCATTATAACAGAAACGCTGGACTGTGATTTTGCATTTACCGACCTTTATACGCGATCTCTCACTTTGTCCACGCTCGTCTCGGCGAAGCGAGTCCTTTCACCAAATAGGTCGGGTCGGTATTAACCGCTGACCCGGGTGTCGCTCTGCTCTTTGATTTGTTGTTTTTTCTCGATGGTTTTATGGTTTGATGTAGAACATAATGGTCGCCATTTACGAATGACGCGTACGCGTCCCATCCCTTTGGAATCTCTAATGGGCGAAGAAGCTGTTATTCCGCCGTTTCTTGTCCTGTTTTCCTTTCTTCTCTTTGTTTGCTTATTCCTTTCTCTCTTTCGTTCTTTAGGACAACAACGAAAAACCTCTTCTCCGTATTCTTCTTGTTTGTCTCAATTAATTAACGCTCCCTTTCTTTCCAGCCGACAACCGTTGTTTACACCGTAATGCAGAAAATTATTGAGGATCGACCACATCGTCTGTATTTCCCGATGGGGGTCGTTGGGGCGGAGTACGGACAGTTGCTCACCGGACAGCTGCTCATCGGACAGCTGCTCACCGGACAGTTGCTCACCTGGACAGTTGCTAACCAAGCAAATGAAATATAATGGACATTTGCTCCCCAGTGAATTTTTAATGAGAATTTTTTTTTAATTAAACGATTTTTAATTCAGAAATATATTTCTTAGTATCCTATCACCTATATAATTATTGGGATAAATAGTACCAATTATTAAGGAATTAAAGTTCAGAGATTATTTTATTTTATTAATATAATTATGTTAATTTTTTTCTCTCATTATAAGTGTCCGGTTGAGCAACTGTCCGGGTGAGCAACTGTCCTACACCCGTTGGGGCGATGGATGACAATCCGGTTAGAGCCTGACGTGTCGCAGAAAGCCAACTTTGGATGAATCAAACCTTTAATCATTTTTTTAGAAGGAGGCCTTATATTACCAGTATGTGAAGAATTATTCGATAAAAGAAAAAACAATTCGTATAAATTTTTGTTGTTATGTTGTTGTTGTTGTTGTTGTTGTTTTTTGTTGTTGTTGTTGGTTTTTTTGGGGGGGGGGGCTTGTTGTACTAAATCAGAATTTTTATTAAACATATCACAGTTTGTTATAAATCTATCAATACATATCAATTCTTTCTTTCTATTTTTAACAATTTTATTTCCAATCCAACTTCACTGTTTTAAGGATGTTACATTCCATAAAGGAGTGTTAAAAGGTTTACTAGTCCGTGTCTGGCAATCCATGATAACAGACCAGGAAGTATGTATCGTTTCTAGGCCATTCTGCAATAATCCTCTCACACTTCCTAGACACCTCACTACTCCATCTCGTAAAGTAGTTCCCGTCTAAATGTCACTACGCCGTCTAAATATCACTACCCCGTTTTAAAATAAGCAACAATAGCTGACATAACATCGAACTCGAATTAGTATATAACCTATATTAGAAGCAGACGAACATGACTGCAAATAGCAACGGAAATCACTACTGCAGCGTATTGCAGACCAACCTAAACGTAAGTTTGCCATGTCGTCTGCCTGATGATTGATGTTCGGTGAACTATCGCACAGAAAAGCTCTTTCTGGCCATTTTCGTACGCGTGTTCCGTGAAAATGGTTACCAGCTTGTTTTTTCTTAAGTTTAGACGGCGCTAATCCATGTCGAGAACTGTGGGTGACACGCGTGTTGAGGTAAACGAGAAACAGCGTCGCACCATAGACAGCAAGCGGTATAAAAGACGCACGCACGCACGCACGCACGCTCGCTCGCTCGCTCGCTCGCTCGCTCACTCACTCACTCACTCACTCACTCACTCACTCACTCACTCACTCACTCACTCACTCACTCACTCACTCAATCAATCAATCAATCAATCAATCAATCAATCAATCAAATGCACACAAACACACACACACACGCATCTATGTGAACACTGACACGCTATCCACTACCTAACACCATTCAGGTGCCCAGTTGTCAGAGAGTACATCCTTGTACTGACCCTAACATAACGACATCTTGTCTTCAATGGTCCCCGGTAGTTAATATGGCACGACATACCTCGTCATTGGTTAGGTCACAACAACGGAAGCTCGACCGGTCACTGACAAATTACTTCCTGTTCGCTGAATGATGTCGACACGAGATCATTATCTAGTACGTCCTTGTTACGTCACCAAGGTGTGCGGACGATAATAGGGGAGACGGATAGACCGGAAGTAGTGAGGCAACACCGTATTGTCCCTGACAATGTGGCCGACGTTGGTGGTTGGTTATCCCCGCTTTGACACCAATCTCGATGTGTGTTTCACTTTTATTCCAGATTCCTCCGTGGTCCAACTGGTAGCGCGTTGGATCACCGATCACTACCACCTGAGTTCGAATCTCGGCGTGGGCATATATGAAGGGTGTTTCATCTTTGACTTCGCTTCATTACCTTTGGAAGTCGCTCGGCCCATTTAGCCCACCGTGTGCACAAAAGTGGCCGTCAAACATAAATCATCATCAATCATCATCAATCCTCTGGTCTAGCATCCTGAAAGAATACGTTACGCAGCGTGTATCATGAAAATACTCGAAATCCAGAAACTACCCAAGATTCCACCGTCGCCCATTTTAGTTTTTCGAATGTTTCAAGCATTTCGTGACCTTGTAGGCTAATTCGAACTTTTGGGAATTAGACCCCCCTACTAAGCCTAGTCTTTGATGTTTTGACCTATATTTATTGACGCCGGGATCATAAATTGGCTACAAAACAGGTTTTTTCCCTAATCTGATTCATGATTTTTTTTAAATTTCCATAAATAGAAAAGACGTTTTTTTTTCGGAATGGAATTAGTACGAAAACGTTACGAATCCCTTAGAGAGTTCCGGCCGAATTTTAAAAAGATGAAGCGTAAGATACGCAAAATGTGTAAATTCGCATGTTGGCGAATGCGAAAGAAGCCATTGTACAAAATCGATATATTTTACTAAACAAACTTACATACGAAAATTTACTCGTTAGAAAACGTGTTCAACCGTACCGTAAATTTGGCATCAATATATTTACGTGATAAATGCTTGTCAGAAGGTGTGATAGTTCATAGAAGTTTCCGTTCGCTCTGAATAACCAGCACGGCGCTCCAGCGCCACCTTTTCGGGGTCAAGGTCGCTCTGTGGGATTCTGGGTGGGATGACGTCATCCGTTATGATCGCAATGCTTATTCGAAATATCTTCCACGGGCTTCAGCCAAAGGTGGGATTTGAACTCGGACCCTGGAGTTTTGTGGCCAACTGGTTCACGCCCGTCAGGTAGTACAATATTTAGGTACAGTTAGGTGTTGATTTGTTGCCCTTCGACCAGACTTTTGTCAGCATGAGGGTCATTTTGTTAATTTCTTATTTTGTTATATTTACCGTTTTAGCTATTTTTCTGAGGGCATCAGTTATAGCTGATAAATCACAGAGAACGATGTAACAAAAATAACCAAATATGCTCATTTTAAATTGAACTAAGACCGGGGACAGAGAGCCCATGAAAGCATGGAGAGATGAAGGTTTCTATGACGGGGGGGTCGTATTAATTGTCGGTTTGACAAAATACTTAAGATGCAAAATGCTAGGATTAATTAGTGGATACTACTTGGCCAGCGGCTATCAGTTTAAAAGTAATCCGACAAAGTTTAAATTTTCTCCCAAAAGACATGGACCTACTTTTTTTGGAAAGGCATAAGGTCGGAAAGCAAGTCCAGTTTATATATATATATATATATATATATATATATATATAAGAGAGAGAGAGAGAGAGAGAGAAGCAATGTGCTATAAGTCACTGGTTAACATAAATCATAAAACAATCATAAATCCAATTTTCGAATTAAATTAATTCACGCACAGCATATATTATGGAATTTTAGGCAGACAGACAGACGGACGGACGGCTCTAGAACGAAGGGTTACGTACTCAGCTGACCCAAATCTCACCCGCGCCATATGTGCTATTGACCTTTGGCGCGGTCTGACCTATTTTCGCCCTGGCAGGTACATGGCTAAGCCAAGTTCGCTATCATTTTTATGGGACTCTCCCCGTCTGATAATCAAGCCTTTGAAGGCCGTGTGTCTGGTTCCTTTAATAATGAAGACATTAGACCGAGAACAACAACTGTATCCGATCTCTGACGGCCATATTCCTTGAATCGAGCGCTAAGTGGGTGATTAACTACAAGCACTTCGCCTCGTTTTAAGATAATAACCTCTGGCTGGGACCGATCTAGGTCATCGGGGAAGCTCTAATCACATAATGGCTCTAGATGACCATTAATAAGCCATTTATACACCTACAGGATGTGGCCGACAGACAGGTCGAGTTTTTAGCCCACTCTCACCGATTGGGCTATCTGATCGGATCTAAATTTGCATATATACTCCATTGTGTCGGATGGTATAGTAACTAGATATGACTAGATTGATGCGCGCTGATGAGCTAGAAGACTGTCAGTTTCTTTCTGCGCGAATGGCTGCTGTACTAGAGTTGTCGTCATCTCAGAGCCACCGTGGAAGTATATATGTGTTAGTACACTGAAATGATTGCTCTTCTGGTCGTGGTCATCACCATCATCATCATTATCATTATCATCATCGATCGAAAGGATTTTGATCCAGTAGAAAAAAAGGTCTTCGAATCGAACTCCCGTGTAATGTGGGATGTTTCAGGCATCGATAAAAGACCGCATCTAAGCTGAAAAAAATACTGACTGACTGACTCTGACCAAACCGACCCACTCGCTCACTTTGAAGTAATCAAGGCTCGCCTCTCTCCAATCTCCGAACATCGCGGACAGTAACAGACGGACAAAGGAAACATTTATTATAACTGAACTTGGACGAGCAACAAGTGTGAATCATAAAACGAATGGCATATATATATTTATATCTAGAGGTCATAGGGAGGGGTGATTCGGAGAGGGGGTGGGGGGGGGGCATTGTCGTTCACGGGGGTAACATATCCGAAGCTACTAAAGTTCAAACCCTCGTATAATCAACGATGTTATTTATCAAGCTCTGGACGTCTGTAGATCATAAGTGAACGATGTGAGAACTTACTCGGTTATAAGTAGTACAATAAACGATATTATTGGGGTTTCAGATGTTATTCGGGGGTCAAGGTTAACGACCTCTCCGTTGACCATAGTCCAATATTGATCAGAGTTTGTAAGAATCGGCTAAATATAGTTATCATTTTGATGTGTGATCAAATAATAGATGGGAACACGTATTAAGAACGCACACATGCACGCGCACACACGCACACATGCACGCACGCACATGCACGCACACACACGCACACAACAAACGCACATGCACGACACACACGCACACAGACAGAAGACAGACAGACAGAAAAACACATGCACGCACACACACACACACACCATATATATCATTTTATTTGACAGTCTATTATAACAATATCTATCCTATCAAGATATCTTTAACTGTATGTTATTATTTCAGACTAGAGTGTCTTCAGTGTTATCAAGTGTAGATAGGACGGCATTCCTACCAAAAAACTAACATCAAATATTACCATATCTATTAGTATGGAGGATATATATATATATATATATATATATATATATATATAAAATTAAAAACAAGAACAACAACATTAACAACAGTAACAACAAAACCTTTTATTAAGGACAGACAGACAGACAGACAGACAGACAGACAGACAGACAGACAGACATCAAATCAATGTCACCGTCCATCCTCATTACGCACACACACGAGCGCGTGGGTAACACATGCCCGTAAATATACACGGGTAGAGAACGTTTTGAGTAATTTTGAGTAATAGTAGCAATAACAACAACAACAACAGCTAATTAGGCCTTTTCGTCTGCGTATAGACATGACGTCCCTATAGTCTAAATAGTGTCACCTTTATACCTATAGACAGGTAGTCTTTACAGTCTAGGTAATGCCAGCTTAATACCTATAGACAGGTAGTCTCTATAGTCTGGGTAGTGCCACCTTTATACCTATATACAGGTTGTCCCTATTGTCTGGTTATAGAAATATAGTGCCTCCTGTCTCCTTATAGAAAAATTAAATCTCTTGTCCCTGACCGTCAACAAGTAGCCTCACCGGTCTCTGACTGTCAACAAGTAGCCTCTCCGGTCTCTGACTGTCAACAAATAGCCTCTCCTGTCTCTGGCTGTCAACAAGTAGCCTCTCCTGTCTCTGACTGTCAACAAGTAGCCTCTCCTGTCTCTGACTGTCAATAAGTAGCCTCTCCTGTCTCTGGCTGTCAACAAGTAGCCTCTCCGGTCTCTGACTGTCAACAAGTAGCCTCTCCTGTCTCTGACTGTCAACAAATAGCCTCTCCTGTCTCTGACTGTCAACAAGTAACCCTCACTCTCTCCAGCTATCCAAAATTAGCCTTCCCTGTCTGGCCGTCAACGTGTCGTCCCCTCCTATCTCTAGCTGTCAACATCCAGTCAGTCCTAACTGCCTGGGGACATGTCATCGTAATTTGCTTGTTAAGCAGCTGTTTGTGCTGTCATATCTGGCGATAGCCCGAAGTGATACCAAACAGTGGGTATCGTCCCACCCAGTCTGTTGGGTATCCAGCATTATGGTATGTGGCCGCATGTACTGATGCTGGCACTTCCCTGTTGCGTGTTTTGAGCAGATTTATATCAGTCCACGATTCCACCCCGCGATTCCTATTGTTGGTTTTATACGTGTGTACACGTGCGTGCGTGCATGCGCGCGCGCATGTGTGTCGATAATTTCCTATCTCCTATTTCCTATAACTGTTTTCGTATTTATGTTATGTCGATGTATGAGCTACAATAATAAAACTGATAGACACATATTAGTGCACTTGTTTGGGTATAGTTTTGGATGTTCGCTGTTTAACGGCCACTTTTGGGCACGAAGTAGGTTAAATGTAGGTAATGATGCGAAGTCAAAGATGAAACACCCTTCAGTCGTGCCCAGGCCGGATTGGTTGTGTATAAAGGTGTATAAATAGGCCTGTTGGCGTAGGTGGTAGTTTCGGTATGAGTAGGTATGCATGCTCATATTGGTGTATTGGTATGTAAGTTTGTGTTTGTTTTATTAGGTATGACTTGTTTGGGTGTTTCGTGTGTAATTGATAACATGATAAAATAATATTTTGATGACATAAATCTGAAGATACTATCTTATATGTGTGTGTACGTATGTGTGTGTGTGTGTGTGTGTGTGTGTGTGAGCGTGTGTATGTGATACTGCAATATGTTTAAATATATGTTTTACATTCCTGTGTCCTCGTTTATGTGCCCAGAAAAAACTAGCATTACCTTCTTAATATTGGTATTTAATATTAGATTTTACGTGCGGTCAGCTACTCGCACATTGACGAAGAGGCGTACATCGCTGAGCGAGTAAATCATCTGGATATAGTATCCCGATGAACCGTCCAGACGTTGGATTCACGATTCATGATTATCTGTACTAATGTCTTATCCCACACCGACGAAAGACGCATTCACACACACACGCACGCACGCGCATATACATGCACACATGCACGCACGCACTTTCCAACTTTTCGTCACGAGAAAGAAAACTTCTGGGAAAAAAATGAAACGAACAAAAATTAATAAATTAAAAACACAATAACAACGCCTCGTCTTGCGATTGTAAATTTAACCAAAACCCTTCTTCGCTGTCTACACCGACTAGTAGAGATACTGCGTGTGAGGGGATCGGGTTTTCCAACGACGACGACGACTACTTCTAAACGTCACGTTTCGACCAGCCTCATCCCAAAATCAGCTGTGGCTTGCATAAGATTGTTTATCGTACGGCCGCATTGAAGTCTCCGCTCGATTCGTTTAGTATTATCTTTCGCCGTGTATAAATAACCGGGGCAGATGTTCTTGTCTCTGGCGTCTCAACACCCTTGATGTCCGACACCAAGCCACGCATATATACGGTATAGTTGCCGTTGCACCTGCCCCGACTGATAGGAGCCCTAATGTTTGCCGTGCGCTAACCATTCAGATGGTTGGAGCGGGTCGGCTTCGATGGTTTGGTTTTTATTAGGTCTAAGAACCCAATTCTCGACACAAAGTTGCACCTGCCTCGGCGCTCTCGACCTGACGCGTGTCCTTCGTATGGCAAGCTGAGAAAAAAAGATGTCGGCAGAAATCCTCGACACCACGACAACCAGAGAGCTCAGTGAAAAGACGGTCACGGGTAGCGGTACGGGCATCCGCGACCAGGCATAGACGTCTACGCACAGGTATAGACGTCTAGACACGGGTATAGTACAGGCGTGGATATACTTCTACAGACATGCATCGGCGTCTATACACACGCAAATGCGTCTACGGACAGGTATATACGTCTATAGACAGAGATAGACGGGTACACGCAGAATTATAAGTGTCTATAGACATGCGTAGTCGTTTACAGACGGGTGTAAAGTGTATCAGTAGAGGGTCACCATCATTAACAGGAATACGTACACATCAACATACAGGTATACACACGAAGATAGGTATACATATCACCAGAACGGCAGTCACGTCAACATACATCAAAATATATGTAAACAAGTCAACAGACATGTATACATATCGCTAACGAACATGTACCTTTACAATCAGCTAAAAGGACTTGCACACCAAAACAATGATACACGCACATCAATATACAGGTATGCACATTAACAGACAGGAATAAACACATTCGTAAACAGGCATACCATGATCAGTAGACAGGTAAATATACGTCAACATATAGGTATACACATCAACAGATGACAATGCTAGACACAATCAACAGAGGGTTACATCCGACGTACAGTATAACTCGATGTCAGTCACCTCAACCAACCATTCACCCATTCCCAACCAGCTAACTAACCAGCCAGTCAGCTAACCAACCAGCCACCCAGTCTTCCACCGATCCAGCTAACCAACCAGCCATCTACCCAGTCAATCACCCAACAAGCCACCAAGCAAACCAGCCAGCCAGGTAGCAAACAGCCAGCCAACCACCCACCCAGCCACCTAACCATCTACCCAATCAGTCACCCAACCAGCCACGTAACCAACCAGCCAGGTAGCCACCCAGCCACCTAACCAACCAGCCATCTACCCAATCAGTCACCCAACCAGCCACCAAACAAACCAGCCAACCAGGCAGCCACCTAACCAATCAGTCATCTACTCAATCAGTCACCCAACTGGCCACCAAGCAAACCAACCAGCCAGGTAGCCAGCCACCCACCCAGCCACCTAACCAGCCAGCTATCTACCCAATCAGTCACTCAACCAGCCAGTCAGCCAGGTAGCCACCTAACCAGCCAGCCATCGGAGCAAAGAATGATTTGTAATCATTTAATCATGACCGTGTATTGGACCCACACTAAAGACGAGGTCTTGTGTCAGCCACGTGGGCCAGACAACGCATCGCCATTAGAGAGAGAGAGAGAGGGGGGGGGAGGCTTTTTTCTATGTCGGGGTTTTGTTTGGGGGGTGGCTGTTGTGTTATTTTTTCTAACCACTCTCTCTATATACATCTACGTGTGCGTGTTGTTATTTGGTGTGTATACGGTGTTTTTTTCTCTCTCCTTAATATTTTTTTCATGTAATTTTTTCAATCCCGTACTCTACCTCCACTGCCTCCTTCTCCTCCTCCTCTCTCTCTCTGTCTGTGTCTCTGTGTGTCGTTCGGTAATAGTTTATCTAAGCTATTGTTCGTTCCACCTGTCGCCGAGGTGTGGTAGAGGAGATTGGAGGCCCCGTCTGAGCGGACATCAGGTTTATTCGCTGCGAGGAAGACGACTCGGTCGGGCTACGGGTGCAGATAGGACACCGATGACACCCTCTATCTGTCTGTCTCATCGTTGATAACCTCCTCTTGCGGTCTGGTCACCATCTGCCGTCGTTCTATGTGATGAGGGAACAAACGCCTCCCCGTGATTGGCGCATTCCAGTCTCGGCCGACGACGCCTGGTGATTAGCTCGCTGATCCCGAACGCCAATCATTCAGGAGGTGGAGCCCCCTAGTGACTGTACCTGTTCTAACGGGCTTTAGGTTCGATTGGGTGCTGCTAGCCTGCGTGTGGTATTTTCGCAAAATGTCCGAATTTAATTTTTATGCACAGATTTTAAAGAGTTCTCACCTATGCGTGTGTATGTGTATGCGTGTGTGTGTGCCTGCTATGTTAGGTGATATATGAAGTTTATGACCGAAGAGGGAAGAGTGTCTCTTATATGGTAATAATGGCTGATTTTACGACTTTAAGACAGTCCCCACTAGATGGAGCCAACAATTATGTATGCTAAAATATTCACATCAGTACAATTCTACATTCTCTGCAAGAATGCATCACACACACGCACGCACACACACAGAGTGAGAGGGGGGGGGGTAGACACACAGAGAGAGGGGGAGAATGAAGGTAAATTACAGAGTGAAACTTCTCGGGCGGTTGAATGGCCCATTATAATGTAGATTATGGAGTACGTGCGTGCGTGCGTTCGTGCAAGGAACCGAGTACTCCTGCTGGTTCCAATCACATGAACGACCATAGCCGATAACGAACCAGCTGACTTCCAGCTGACTCCCAACTGATATCGGCGACGAAGCGGATGCAGAGTTTCGAAGTCCTTAACCAACCGACTGATGACGTATGTCATCACGTGGTCCATTATTTCCCCCGGAGATCGGGCGACACCTGACCGACGTATTACGACCTTCTTCCTCCTTGCGGTGGGTCATTTCCCGTCGTTGACCTTCGTCTCCGGTGGTTCCGCCCCCCCCCCTTAATGTCCCACTGGACCAGTGACCCGAGTTTGTCGACCCCATAAAACGACCACCACCGTCCAACGTACACAACAGGGCATCCGACCCCCGATGGCTGATTGAACTCGGGCATTAATTATAGGGCGAGGGGCCGTCGCTGACGAGACATTCCGCCCTAAAGCCCTACGAGTAAATAGCCCCGTGGACTCCTCTACCCTCAACCGTCCCGTGTCGTCATTGTGATGAAACATGCAGCAGCCAGCCAGCCAGCCAGCCAACCAGCCACACGACTACCGATCCGATGCCATAACATTATTAAGGCTTAAGGCTGCCGAGTTCGCTGCCCGGCGGCTGATGTGCGTCCTCTTTTAAAGCCATTATACACTCAGCCACACCCCCACCCCCGAACTACGATTTGTGGCTTCCAGTTGAGGAACGGGGCCTAGAATTATAGATTTTTACGACCTCTAACAGCCAGTCGATTGAACGTAAATGGCGCATTCGGACGGCGACATTTTTAATTGGAAGACGACTCTGCGGAAAAAGAATGCATATCAACGTGAATAATTTCTACCCGATTTAAATATTGCTGGTGGATAGACCGAGGATGCGAACCGACGTACCTGCATTCATATGGCACGGTTACAGGATCGCCTTCTCCCGCCTAGTTCCTGATAAATCAACCGGATTTTAATAGGCGTGTACTTTTCATTTCGCATTTCGGCCTCTGCCTGTACAGTAGGAAATCTTGCCATTCTGGATTAAAGCTCGGATGAATCGTCCAGATGGAAAAAATTGCCCTACATACACACGCACATGCACGCAAGCAGGCACGCAGCTCGCTTTCGTAGCCGTTTATTAGCCAATAATAGTCAGTGACATGACAGCGTTTTCAATTTCCTGTTTCTTTTGTCTCTTTTTAACAACACTTCTTGTTCCAGGATGGCGGCCAATCAGATTACCGACGTTCTGGCCGGCTTTTTGTCCGCCGCACCAGGAACTGCGTCGAGTCAGATGATCACTGCGCCGCAAAACATAATCCCGTACCGTTTATGTTAATATATTCATAATCCCGGAGGCGTTGAAATTCTGCCGCTATCCGACATTAATCATCGCGCGCGCTTTTTGGTTCGGCAGACGACTGGATGTTTTTCGTTGGAGTGAACTAAAACTAAAATGCGACTATTAGCACAAATTGACGCTTCCTGTACTTAATAACGAACGATACATAATACGGAATAAAACATCTTCAGTACATCACGCATCTGTGTGCATGTGTGTGTGTGTGTGTACTGTGCATGTTTGATATATGATATGTATTGCACAAAGAGAGATAGAGAAAGAGTGGAAATGATATCTCTCTCTCTCTCTCTCTCTCTGTGTGTATGTGTGTCTCGATGTGTTGTTTTAGTAGATTTTGTTCGGTAAGACGGTCAGAAAGCTGTTTTGTAAGTCGGTTGGTAGGCTGGCTTGTTAGAGAATTGGTTCAAAAGATGGTTGCCAAACAAACAAAGAGACATGTTAATTCGGCCGCCAAATTGGCACGTCGAAAGACTGGATAGAAAGAGAGCTTGATAAATTTAATCGGAAATTTAATTTACAGACCAGTAATGAGTGATGCTGATCGGAAAGTTGTTGTTTACATTGGTAGTTAGGGAAGTGGGTAATTTCGTTGCTAAGCCAACAAGCGCAGCAGCCTCATCGACAACAACGATGACGTAGTACGCAACAGTGCACAGATCGCGACAAGGAGAAGTTCTATTTCCATACTTTCTTCTCGATAGAAATCCTGTCGGCAAATACGAGCACAAAACAAACAATGGAATAGCGCTAGTTGATCCAAACCGAGGCTGGTAGTAAATTGTCCGAACGTACGTCGCTTGAACAAAAAGGGGATGATTCATTAAGTGCACACTGCCCACCTAGGGCGAAATCGGATTATCCAAGCCCGAACAACAGCCCCCCCTCCTCCCCCGCAAATCCACCCCCACCCCTCCCTCGAACATTATGCAATCATGGAGCACAATTGTACACCAAAGAGCCATCAAGTATCACTAATTCGGTCCAATATGCTACGTGACTAGTAATCAGCCAGACACAGGATGTGCTAATCCCTTGCTAACCTACATTATAGCCAACCATAATCTGGTCTGATTGTATCCAGGGCTCTTTTTTTCCACGGGATCCTCCTCCGCTCTGGCAATTAATGACAAGAGAGAGAGAGAGAGAGAGAGAGAGAGTCGTCCTCCGGACAGCTCAAAAAAAAGCCCATTTGCCCCTCGGCTGTAGAAAAATCTGACAATTTATCCGCCAGCATCGCGCGCGCTGGATGCCAGCTCCAATTTCCCGCTTATGATAAAAGTTATCGGTAATTGCATATAAATGAGTGAAGGACACTCCCACACGGCTCCCAAAAATAGCTCCTATAGGTTATGGCGAAGTGATGTCAGACTGACCAGGATGCTGCTCCAGGAATTTATCACATAATTGGCATTAAACTTGCGTGCGTGCGTTTTTTTCTTTAATAATATTTATTTTGTAATCATTTTTTATCTTTGCACGACCACCGATCTGTCGGGATTTGCATGTCTTGAATATTTAGCAGCCTGTTACATATTTATTAAGTGTTCGGTTGGCCGAATCAGATCGACTGATTTCCCATGCTTCTTGGGGATTTCCCATGGTGCTACCAGAATTGAAGTGCTGATTAATTCGATAATTAGTCAGGAAATGGGTTTTTCTAATTTGTTTTGGGAAGTTTGTGGTACATCTAAATGTCTAATTGCAATTAACTCAAAAAATCGACACACACACAAGCACCCCCCCCCACACACACACACACAGAGAGAGAGAGAGAGGGAGAGAGAGAGAGAGATGCATACACGCACGCATATATGGATGGATGTATACACGCATGTACACAAATTACCTATATTAGGAATGTCTTTGATATGGACAAATTTATATTTTATATTGGATA
>JAODUP010000355.1:335000-345000 GCA_025642065.1 Paralvinella palmiformis | reverse complement strand
TAGGAAGAATACCCGAGTGATGAAAGCCCTCCTACCTATATGTTTTGTTTTGATAAGACGTTTGACGATACGTTGTCTCTGAATTTTAGTGTACGATAGCGGAATATCAGGGGGTCGGAACGTTGGGATGGCGGAACATTGGTCTGACGGAATAATGGGATATCAGAATATAGAACAGGCCCTGTCGATATTTTCCACACTCTTGTTATATAGATGTCTTATACGGCTATAGCCATACCAGATTATATTAACTTATCCTGTAATTACTGTATATTGTACCCATAATTTGGGTGCCCTTATAAGGTTACCAGGCCCTATGCCTTTACCAGACCCAATAACCTTGCCAAGCCCTATACCTTTACCTTACTTTACCAGACCCTATTCCCTTACCAGACAGTACACCTTTACCAAACCTTATACACTTACCAGACCCTATACCCTTACCAGACCCTATAACTTTACCGGATCATATGCCTTTATCAGATCCCAAACCGTTACTAAATCTCATGCCCTTAACAAACGGTATACCTTTACCAGACCCTATACCCTTACCAGACGCTATAACTTTACCGGATGCTATACCCTTACCAGGCCCTATACCCTTACCAAACCCTATAACTTTACCGGATCCTATACCCTTACCAGATCCTATACCCTTAACAGACCCTATACCCTTACCAGACGCTATAACTTTACCGGATGCTATACCCTTACCAGGCCCTATACCCTTACCAAACCCTATAACTTTACCGGATCCTATACCCTTACCAGACCCTATAACCATACCAGACCCTATACCCTTACCAGACCCTATACTCTTTAGGAGCTAATAGCGTTGAACCGTTCCAAGTTGAGATAGTTCGTATAACTTAACCACTAACTGATAAGATATATTTCTAGACAGAGAGCACATGTACTGGGTGTCCTTTGACTGATAACAGTGACCCAGATAGGAGTTTGGTGAAGTAGAGGGGTCTTTGTTTACACAAACACTGACAGGTCTTGTTACCTACACCTACGCGCTGTACACACACACACACACACATATATATATATATCATACCATCTCTCGTGGTTCATGTGCTTTAATGCCACATCCTCTAACGAACACAACCTGTCACGTATCATGGGAACTATGAATCTCTCTCTCTTTCACACACACACACACACACACACTGGTAAAACATGAATCTCTGTCTCTATTTCTCTCTGTGTGTGTGGATGTGTGCGTGTTTCTGTGTGTGATGTAGTTGTCTTGGAACCCTTCTATACACACGGTATGGCCAAATGGCCAAACAAATCCTGAAAGATTATGAGCCAAATTGTAATATGAACCATTCTTCGGACATACCTAGGACGCGAATCGAACTCCACTGCCATATACCTATAGCCAAGCGTCCTACCAGTTCAGCCATAGAAACTTTCTATTCAATTTTTTTCATGTGTGTTATTTCTCCCCCCCTGCACCCCCCCCCCTCAGTCATATCTACTATAAGTCAAAAAGCCAAACAAAGAACTCAACCCTAACTGTGACACGTGATTCAGAACATTTGCCCAGAGAATCCCGAATGCCACATGGAACTCTCAATCCGCAGATGTTTTTTTGTGCAAAAAGATACCCCCCCCCTATCTATCTTTCTGTCTGTGTGTGTGTGTGTGTGATCCACTGTCGAGATTAGTTCACATCAATAAAGATTCACCTGTTATTACGAAATAATAATATTAATAACCAAAATATCTTACAAAGATGCTTAAAAATTTTGAAAATATCTTGGACACACACACATATATATATATATATATGTGTGTGTGTGTGTGTGTGTGGACTATCAGACTAGGTGTAACAATCATTATACACTATACGTGAAGTACTGGCACTTGTTATTGTAGAGAGAAGGTCTGTTCTCTAGTTGTCAGCTGTCCTATATATATATATATATATATATATACCGTTAGCTGATACCTAACTGACATATATATCCGCCAATCTGATGGGCTAAGGGGCCGGATGTGGTAAAGCATGGCGCATTTCTCAGCTGGTATGTGTACATAGTCAGCTATGTCAGACTATAGGGCGAAATATCAGGATCTGGCAATATAAAACACACACACACACACACACGTACGCGTACACACGAGAACACGTGCATCCAGGCGGGGGGTTGTGTGTATTTATATATATATATATATATATATATGGAGGTCATATATGTGGTACTTCAGCATGGGCGTGGGTTACGAGAAAAGAGAATAAATAAACTCATAAAGTTAACATGTATGCGTTAGATCTTTATTAGATCACGATGTGGGTGTATTTATGTGATTCTTGATACGATATGATGACTAGTTGTAATTTATAGTAAAGTGATTGTTGTTGTTGTTGTTGATGTTGTTGCTGTTGTATTATGTTATGTTATGACCCATATTTACGTTTATGACCGAGAAATTCCTGGTCAAAACTTTGAGTGGGCGACCGTAAATGGATGAGTTATTGAATTAGCCAGTGAGTCACATATCGTCTGCCTTCCAGTGGCCTGTAAAGCGCCCCTTCTTTATTTGGCGGCAATATGCAAATTTGTCGGCGTTAGTTTCGATGAAAAAACGATGATATTTCTGTATATCTGTACATCTATATGTCATGGAGATGTTTATGCGGACGAAATATTATCATTAACGTTATCACGCCACGGCAGAAATGATTATCAACGCAAACCCTGTAACCTTTGCGATATAGAGCTGACCATATTGTTAATTAATTAATTAATGAAATTTCAGGCGCAGATAGCTTTAGTACTCCGACGGAGCTTTATTACCACAATAAAAAATGGAAATAAGTCGGCTTTATCGGATTAGACCAATAAACATAACCAATAACAATATTGAAATCGAGTTGCCATGTCTTACTTAAACGCTATAAATGACCGGAAATGAGTCTGAAGGAGTGACCACAGCTTGATAAAGTCCGAACGAAATCGAGCACCCAGCACTCCGCGCCCAGGAAGTACTCAGGCCAGATATCGCCTGATCATTCTGGATTACATCAGCTTCCGCCCACGACCTGACCGACATCGATCCCGAAGTGGAAAATGGCCGCTTAAAATTTCAGGATCCGCGGTTGACGCTAAACACCTGCCTTCCGAAATAGGTGGTCCCGGCTTTCCGTTTCCGAGCTCGCTTAATTAAAGCCAATACATTTATCGGCCGGTTTCGTTAGAAGACGAACACATTTCGAGCGGGAACGGGCCCGAAGGCGGGGAAGGTGTTGGCCGGCCGCTGATTTGTGGGGCTTGCATCTTTCATCTGGAACCTCGGAGATGATATCTCTCGATAGGAGATAATTACCAACAGATCCGGGTCCAGCTATCCACAAAGACCTGTTCGCTTTGGGACAGTTCCGACCGGTGTTAATTATGTCCTTAACATCGATATACTCCCCAGTCTCCAGATGGCGTTATCAGCAACCTGCGCGGTGTTAAAAGGTTGAGGTGGGATTATGGCTTATATCAGTGGATCAGAATCATTTACGCGGAGGGGGTGGGGGGTGGAGAACGTTTAGCCAACAAAGTGCATATATCATTTCCGGTTTATTTTTGAAAGCTGTTGGGTTTTTTATACATTTTTTAGGCTTATTATCGTAACTTTCCCCCTTTTATTGTTAACCTTCAAGATAAATATTTATAAAAAAAACTAGTTTGTTATAACAACGGAAACAACGAAATATTTGGCAACGAAATACTGCCAGTACCAGCATCTTATGACATTCTGATTATGCAAATGAAGACAAAAGCCACGGGCAATTAATGTCACTTAATGTAAATTTTTCATAGGCTTGAAATTGATTGATAGAGAGCAAGCCAATTAATCACTGGTGCTGCACTTCTCTGTTGGCCGGTCCCCACAGAGGAAACATTTGCCATTTCTGACAACCATGCCTCATTAATCTGCATGCAGTTACCTCAGAAACCTCTAACAGTATTTGTGTTGAAGTCTCCCCTGAAAACAAATAGGAGGAAATCCCCAGGAGTGGGGTATCCATGGTTACGATTGCCTTTCTCTTTTATCAGTCGGTTGGCCCGATCTACAGCCCGTGTGGTTACCTCTTCTTGACCCTCAACCCCTGAGTGACCTCACCCCAGAATACCCCTCCTAGGCAATGGAGCCTTCATTTCCTCAGAGCCACCACATGATATCAACCCACTGCTGCTACCAAAGTGGGCAGTACTTGAAGTATTGTTAAAGCTGAACTGAAAGTGGCATTCTTTGGTCCATGAATGTTATATTCACTCATGTGTTGTTGTTGTTTTTTGGGAGGCTATGAAGAGTGTTACACTATCGTTTATGATTATTTTAAAATTTTATTCCAAATTAGTATTATTTAAAATAGTTAATGTTCAGTTTCAATGTTGCCCATTTACCAGGTGATAATCATAAAATGAGTAATTTACATACGTTCGGTGTTCGGTTAATTAGATCACTGCATTTAGGCGCACTTACAAATTAATGGCTGATATGTTATCGTGTTATTAAACATTAGTAATTAATTTTGGGGTTCATATCAAACGAACGTTTTCTAAGGGATTGCTGCAAAATGGATAAAATAGGCACTCAATTAAGAATGACTGCCAAGTAAGGCCCCCTTTATTCATCTACAATATTATTATTAATTGTTTATTTATTAGCGTAGGTTAACCGTTTAGCTTTGTTCGCCATCTAGAAGATGCGATCCGATCTCTATTGTAACCTATTCTTAGGCGTAATTTGCATCATTCGGAATAATTTATGTAAGCAGAATGGAGACCGTAAAAATATACAGCGGAGGCATTTTATCAGCCGTTCGCCTGATTTATGTCAAGAAACAAAACATCAGCTGATAGCCAGCCGGCTAAATGGTCGGTTTTTCGTAATGCCATCACGGCGAAGGCTGATAGGATCAAAGAATGTCATATGTTCGGCATTGTGTCGACAATTAAAATACTTACGTACGAGTGCACACGGGGCTATGGGCACGATATACACCGAGAGACTGGAGAAGAAGGTGATACTTGGCATACACGAACCATCTCGGACTTCGGCTATAAATAGTTAAACTGGTTTCTGTTTACAAGTGGAAAGCCAGGCAGAGCAGAGCAGAGCCCGTCGGACTACCTACGAGCTCCGCTACCCGGCTCGGTGCCGACGGAAGTCGAGAGAGTCAAAGGCTCCGGTCGCCCACTACGCACGATCACAATTGCGCTTGGTCGGTCGCGATTCGGGTTAATTTAACCGAATTAATTTCGGCCGGCCAAATGGCGTTCCGACAGAGATGTCGAGAGCGTCGATGTGTTCCACAATTCGATCTCGCCCGTCCCGTTCTCACTCCGGTAATGAACGACTTCATCGGTTTGATGGATGTGTTAAACTTGTCTACTCGACCAAGCCGAAGCCATCAGACTTTTAATTGAGACGGCATCCACTCGATTCGGCGTCAGTGACTTGCAGCCGCGACTCCCGGCTCTCCGGCCAGTCGTGTTGACCAGTCTGCTGGAATAATCGACCCGGTACGAAGGTAACAGATCGTCAGGGGAGACCGGACAGGTGTCTATTGAAGTCGAACAGCAGTCAAGGACCAATAAGTCGACCGGAGGACAGAATCCAAACGTGCCCTTAATTGGCCAGTTCCCTCCTCTCTTGCCGTTCGCCGCTAATCAAACCCATATGGCTTTTATTTTATAAATTAATGTCGGCAGAATTTTGAAAAGAATGCGAATACCTTTCGTCCATCGGCCGCCGAGGTTCAAGTACGTTCTTTGTGCAGTAGCTGACTGTATGCTTTAAACTTGGCGGTAACTCTGTTGTTGATAACTCAGAAAAATTAAGTTATTTATGTTGCGTGCCCAGTACGGAATGGTGTGTTTTGCTAATAATATAAAACCAAAGATTGACTGCTGCTCAAGGCCGTACAGGGGAAGCGCTCGAAAGGAACCCCCTTATTTGATCGAGTCACTTTTTTGATGATCTGTACTGTGTTCATTGTGAATTTTTTTTAAAAGAATGGAAAATATGTGTGAATGTATATTTGATTTACTTTAAACAATCTTCTTGCTTCAGAGTATGCAACACATTGCCTCTAAACCACGCCATTTGTACTAGCGAGTACCTACTCACTGCAATAAACCTATCTTTATATATCTTCTATTTACGGATGTGCAGTGCATTAAGATTTTCTTTACGTCTCTCGGTTTTCATACTGTTTAGTTTTAATAATATATATTCCGCGTTTTAGTACATAATTATAAATTTTGAATTAATATCTATATTTGAGTGTATGGTGCGCCATGAAAACAACGAAACCGAGATTCAAACCGAGAAACCAGAAGCTGTCCCATCACAACAACGAACGCTTTCGGTGAGTCAACAATATGACCAAAGTACTTGAAAGGCAGACAGAGGCCTTCCTGCCTATTGTCCTAAGTGATTTTTCCTCTCCCGCAGGGCGTTAAACCCCACTGGTTTCCAACCCACCCACACTCCCCTGCTCCGGGGCTGATGAATATACAATGCAAAGCTTCCTCCGGGCCCCATAACCTCTGGCCTCTTAACCCAAACCGAATACAGCCTTGAGGGTTGACCTCAGTCCAGCTAGTTTGCGGGAGAGGAATCAAATTTGAAAGAGCAGTAGCTGATTTATCAGTCTGTCTCCCGTTGGTTTATATATACAGAGCTTAAAGGATTAGATTTGAAATATCTCAAGTGATGTGACATTTTTATAAACGAATTGTAAGTGATGTCATGCCTAAAGTGGATCAATTCCAAGAGTGAATTGAGGGGGGGGGGTTTCTTTAAGTATCTCTGTGACGTAACGTACTCCGGTATCAGAACTATATAGTGCTTGTTATCGTGCATGCGTGCATGCGTACGTGTGTGTGTACAAATACTCTATTTTTCTAGATCGTGGCTCCATCATTCATCAAGGAAATTATTTTCCGTCTATGCCTATTTATGTCTGACTTTCTTTTAGTCTCTCTGTCTGTGTGTCTGTGTGTGTGTGTGTTCGTGCATGTTTCCATACATGCGTGACATTGCCTTAATCACGTAGGCTATTGTCTATTTAGAACCGCCCTATCGTGTTTCTATTGTACTCCGACTTAGGGCTGTGACTAATACAGAGTTCTATTGGTACCCAGCGACATTGACACAGACACCAGTTTTTAGCGTATCTTTAGCCGATAACCAACACAATACCAAGCTTTAGGGAGATGACTACTGCAACATACAACATGAAATATAACATTAATACCCAATATTATGACTGGTGATACCCGGACGGGGTCGTTTTGGGTGTCATGGGGATTATGTAAGAAAAAAGAATACCCCAAATCCCACTCCCCCCCTACTTTCTCATTGGATACCGACAGGGTCACACCCCCACACGGAGCGAATTTTCCGCGCTGATGTACCTGGTTTCGGATGATGTAATGACCTCTAACCCGTGACCTTCGACTTCACCTGACTTCATGGGAGCATTAGCGGAGCTGATAAACCGTTGGCGCCCGATAAATTAGCCCGCGGACAACGCGACTCCGCGCGGGTACCACGGCCCCGCAGTTGGGTTGGTTGCGTAAGCATACGTACGACACATGTAATGTTACCGATAAGTAATGACTTTTTAATGGCCGGCTAACATTGTCTAATGTTACACCTGAGCTAGTGCCCACTACTCACGCCCGTCGCACGCTGACAATCGGAGAATGTCATCTCTACGTCATCTCTTAACAGAGCAATTAGCCGAAATGGCTAATTTCCTTAAAAGATAAAATCCTAGGGGCTAAAAAAAACTGCTCGTAGAGATAGATGTGTAATTAGTGTAAATGGCGGGAAAACCCATAAATTATAATATCCGATCAATGTTATGTCGTTATGAGATTTACTGATCAATGAGCGATAATAAGAACTTTGGGTGATTTTTTTTGTTGGTTTAATGTCTTTAATCCACTTAATAAATATTGTTGTAGTCGTTGGCAGTGGTGGTATTTTGTTGTTGTGGCGTTATTATATGTTATGTGTTATTCTACATAATTGTTACATCCTGTTGTTGTTTACCTGTTTTTGAGTGGATCCTTCTCCTCGAAGAATAGTTTCTCCTTTTATATATATCGTATTGGAACTAAGATAATTTGTATGGTCTAAATATAGTACTACTGATCTAACTTGTCTGTCTGTCTGTCTGTTAGTCTGTGTTTAGCAGTGTGGGATAAGGCACTGGTACAGAGGATCCCGAATCGTGATTTCAAACTCCGGACAAGGGTTCCGAATCCGGAGTGCCGACTTTTCGTGCTCAGAGGTCTATAATATCTCACCAGCCCTAGTGAATCTGTGACCTGTGACCTACTTTAGCCGGCATGTTTATCCATATGATATATATACATATGAGCTTAGTTTTAAGAACATTAAGTTATGCCAAAGAAGCTCATCTGGACAGGCTAATTAATATATATATATATATATATATATATATATTGTGTGTGTGTGTGTGTGTGTGTGTGTGTGTGTGTGTGTGTGTGTGTGTGTGTGATGAACTTTTCTTTCTTGATATATATATATATATATATATATATATATCTTTGTGTGTGTGAGTGATGAACTTTTCTTTCGTGATAAGCCCATAAAATTCATATATGGTTGATAAGTCCTTGTTAGCAGTAGTATTTCATTCCATAATTCATCACCTTTATTTCTTGATTCTGAAATAAAGAAAAAAGATGCAATTTCTGTTTGTAATTTGCTGATGATTTATTACAGATAACAGGCGTGCGTGCTTGCGTGCTTGCGTGCGTGCTTGCGTTGGCGAGAAGGAATGCATCCAATCCGCCAAATTAGTTATGACAATTATTTACGCCGTAATTATCCAAATATTAACTGCGGCCATTAACTGCCCATCTTGTCTCATCTATACCACCTTGTCTGGTATACTTGATTACAAAGCACCCAGAAGTTAATTTATCTTTGATGCGATAATTAGCGCACAGAGCGATTGTTTCAGGCCGAGCCGAGCCATTAATTAAACTATTACACGTTTTAGCCGCCGAAATGGCAGCGGCGCGTCTGTAATTTGAATATATTACACTTCGGCGTCGTTAATCTGACAACGACAACACTCCAATTATACCTGGGGAGTACACTGGGATGGTCCGCGTCTATTGTCTAATCGTGTCTTACCTGGTCGTCAGGCGGTGAGTCTGACGGTGAAGATTTATAGCGGCAATAAAAATGGCATCGGCCGGACGAGGCAAGGTTGGAAGGTGGAAGACGTACACCAATTATAGGTAAACGGCCAACGAAGGAGCAAACCGGGAGATCAATTCATCATCAGACAGACAGATAGCAGTGAATCTTCTGGCGGTTTCCAGTATTCTGTAACTCCCGCTGTGAAATATCAACAGTGTCATTTAGATGTGTTATAATGCCTTTTGAGGAATGCTTACCTTCGGTCCATTTCGATTTCCCTGCTAATATAGCGGAGTTGGACCCAATTTCAGATATCCCACGGTTTTATTGTGTCAGGATTCTAGAGATAATTATCGTAAAATGTTAATAACCCTCAATCCCTCACCCCGCCCCCCCCCTCTCTATCTTCATCTCTGGAAGAACTAGCACCAAATGAGCCGAGCTTAAACGGGCTTATTATTATTTATTTCATGTACCACGTTGTCGAATTGCTGATGATGGAAGTAGCATCTGGGTTGCGTTTCGGGCGTCATCAATCAAGGCCCGGGGTTTCATTGGGACGCCCGTCTCCATTCGGCTGAAAGATTAATTCAAAGGGAATAATCGCTTTTATGCACGATACGATGTTATAATTTTAAAACCGCGCACAATTGTGTGCGCGTGTGTGTGTGTGTGTGCGTGTGCGCGTGTATGTGTGACGAGAAAAGTGGCCATGCATGCATACTCGCATCAAAGATGTGTGGTACATATATATATATATATATATATATATATATATATATATATATATATATAT